>CM037851.1:259678842-259956485 GCA_021234595.1 Delia radicum | reverse complement strand
ATCTTTTACATTCAATAATGTTATGCTGCTGGAAATTTATTAGTTCATTAATTGTACATAATTTTTGAAAATCTGACCGATCTAACGATGAACTTTTCAAAACACAAAGTCTAAATATTGCAAAATTTATTCCGTTTTCACTCAAAACATAAATAATGAATGGTTTTAATTAAAATTCTACTAAGCTCATAAAAGTTATATCGTATAGGCAATTTAAAAGAAAATTGTTAAAAACCGCGAACTTTTCCAAAAAAATTTTAAAAACCTAGTTTAATATAATTTTTATTAAAAATAAAAATTATGTTTTTCGACCTTTAATTGTGCAATTTCATTAATTTTAAAAACCGATTAAGGCAAAAGTGCAGTTTAGCACCTTACGGCAAAAAAAAAAAAAAAATATGTCCGGATTTGGGGTTTAAAAAAGAAAAAAACCGAAATTAAAAGTTAGCGGCGCTCGGACCGGGGGACCCACTGGGTCCAAAAAACGAGGGGACGTAGTAACACGTAAGTATGGGTACTCAATTAAAGGAAATTGCCTCACGATTTCAAAAAAGGTATTTGTTTTTTGATCTAGCCCCGATTAAACTTAAAACAAATATTTTATCATATATTCTTTAATAAATATTTGTGCAGAAAATTTAAATTTTCATTCGTCTACACTGATAGGATTTTCCTTCATACTATTAATGAATGTCTTTCATTAACTTGGATTCATTGATTGAATGAAACATTTTCATTAAATTAATGAAAAATTCATTGACTGAATGAAATTTTCATTAACTGTATTTGTTTGATCCTTAAAATATGCAATCATTTTTACATAAATATTTTTTGTACAGCAAACAATAAGTTCCATAAAATTTCCACTGGAGGCGCTTCAACTATTAAAAAAAAAATATTTTCTACAAAAGTCTAAATAAGCACATCCTTTTGGTTTTGTAATTTAGGTCAATTTGTAAGGCGGTGCTGTTTTGTATGGTGATGGTTGCGGGTTTCAAGTCGTGTTCAGGGAGATAAAAAAACGGAAAAATAAATATAAGATAATAAAAAAGAAAAAATTAACACAAAATAAATATGAAACAAGAAAAAAATATTTTTTTCAATTATTATCATTGGCTCAATGAAATATTTTTCATTAATCAAGAAAAATATTTCATTGAGCCAATGAAACTTTCTTTTGGGGACTTTTTAATGAAAAATTCATTGTATTAATGAAGGATTTCATTAATACAATGAACAAAATTCTATCAGTGTAGGATTTATATGCATGCTGTCAATGTTTCAACTTTGGTTTCCAATATTTCCACTAGATGGCGCATTAGGGAAACAATTTCTTAATGAAGCATGGTTGCATATATCTAGAAAGTTGGGTTGAAAAATTTCCAGCGCATCTATGACGTGCCAATTATGAGTTAAATAACTAACAATAAATAACTGTTTACTGCAAAAATTACAGTTTTGCTAGTTGTTTATTAAAATACTAACAACTGTTTAAAAATACAGTAATTTTCTTTAGGTGTTTTTTTTTTAATAACTGTCATACTAGTTGTTTTGTTTGTATTTCATAGAAAAACAACTGTAATTGCAGTTGAAAACAACTACTACTGATTACTACACACAAAACTATCATGTAGTGACTGTGAAACTTTTTTGAGTGTAGTTAAGTTGTTACTTCAATACATTTGAGACCTTCATTCCATTCGATTTGAAGTTTTCTTTCACATTTTTTTTTTTTTTTAAATAATGTATAATTTGATTTGTTGTGGTATGTAGAGCAATTAATCACATTATTGAAATTTATGGGCTGTATCAATTTAAATCATTTAGCGCATTTTTTTCTTCCAGCTTATGTTGTACTTTCTTTAAATTTATTAGTTGTTTTAAACGATTTATAACACCTTTGGTATCTAAATATCATTTAATTATAGTCAAGTTGTTGAGTGTTGATGTTTTTTAATAAGACAAAAAAATGTACTTGTTATACTTGTATGGTACATGATGATTATGGAAATTAGTATTACCTTAACTATTTATTGTTCTTAATTAAATAAATGAAGGTAAACTTTAATAAATTTTAAATTAAAATAACACACAAAATGATAATGAGATTAAACTTGATATTGAAATATTTTGATTCGTTGTGAGTGGATATCAAAGTTCCCAATAGGAAAATTAGAGAAAACTGTTGCCATACGGATACCTGTATGTAAAACGGGCCTTTCACTTTTACATGCCATTGTCATAGAATAGGGAAATTAACCCCTTGTCATATGTCACATACTTATTTAACCTTGGATAGGTCGGAGTTAAATCCTAAAAGATATGGTCCCATGACTCTCTGTGATATGACACAAGGGATCAACTTCAATATATTATAAAATTGACAGATCCCTTTTATATAAAATTATACTTAGGTATAGTTTCAGTCCGTCTATATTTCCCACATGATTTTTTAATCAATTTTGCTTTTAAAAATATGTAATAAAACTTTTATTGATTGAAACTTATCAATAAAAGTTTTATTGGAAATTTCGTTTTGTATGATGGCATTACTTAATCTGTTTGTATTTTGATATTTTATTTAACTACTCTTCATTACTTGTTTTTTGTTTCGTTAACAAAAATCTTGATTAAATGTCCCATATATTACTGGTTTATTACAAAATACGTGTTAAGATGCACCCGCATATTACGAACATATAAATGTATGTTTTTACCAAAAAAAAAAAAAAAATCTGCTAACGCAAATTAATTTAACACTAAACATAAATATATGTAACATATTATACACACTGAAAAAATATATATGGTGCTCATACCAAATTGCTCTTATCATTTTCAACTATGATAATATCTAAATTCTTATCGGTACGTAACTCTCTTAAGAAACATTTTTTCTCTGCTTGTACCTAATATAATCTACACTTATAGAAGTAAACATGTAAAGACCACAGAAAAAGCTGCTAAAAAAATTTGTCAAAAAATGGCTGGCAGAAAAACCTGCTAAATTTAGCAGATTTTTTCGTTAAAAAAATAAATCTCTTAACTTTACAAAATCAGTTTACAAGGTAATTTTTAACTAAATTTTAGTATTTTTCTTTGCTATTTTTTTAGGTTTAATTCTATGAGTGTACGTAAAATAAAAAAAAGAGTTTTCGAATAGTTTTTTATATCAATCCCTCCATTTACATAATTTCAACTTCTACACTTAGGAAATTATGTTGGTAAAGACGATATCAATTGTAGTCAAAAACAAAAACAAATTGTAGTTAAAAAAAGGACGACTTACATTTCATTAAATTTAACTAACATTGTCATTTGTTTTTTAATGTTCAAAAAATGACTAACAATTGTAGCAAAAATGAACCACATGGTAGTAAAAAATAAACAAACATTCACTTTTTTCATTTTTTAAATAATAAAAAACAACTGTAAAAATGAATGTAAAATCATAAAACAGTCATTCGATGTGAGTTGTTTTTTAAATGAACTACAAGGTTAGTTAAAGATTTTATTTGTTCTACAAATGACTTACATTTACATTAGAAATAATGAAACTGTATTACAACCCAAACAACTACATATTTTTAAAGCAGAGTTTCCCTGAGTGTAGTATTTTCGTTTATAAAATTTTATGTCAAAAATAATAATATTAGAAATACTTTAAATCAACAAACAGGAAATGGCTACAAATTATAAGTTTTGTTCATCAAAAACAATTAAAATTATTATATTTCTTTAAACCCATTAATGACACCCGATTTCATTGTCCAATGTCGATGAAACATTACACATTCAATACATATTTGAGATTTTAGAAAAATATTAAGTTTCTTTGATCTTCTTTAATTCTATGATTTTCCTTTAAACGAGGCTTAAGATCTTTTATTTATAAATTATAATTATTTATTTCCAATATTTCGTTCTCAACATTGGGGTGACTTCTTCAGGGAAATTATTATTATAATTTGATTGATAACATTTTGTCTAAGAATTAAAAACTTATAAATATTTTTTTTTTTTTAAAGGTGGGAAAACAAAAATATTTTCTGTCAATAGAAAAAAAATAAAATATCCCAGAAAACAAAAATAAATAAAAATAAAAATATCACAGAAAACAAAAATGTAACTACAACAATATTAAAAATCTTAACTAGAATATGAAATACATTTACCATTCAAAATCCTCATAATTATCCTAGTTCTTATTACCTAAATGTAGGTAATTCTGAGCAATATTTGCTATGTTTTTTTTTTTTTTTTTTGCAAATCATGCGTTTTGCCAGTACTACCCACAAAATACTTTGACAGTATTGTTTTTGCCAATTTTACAATCATTCAGTAGCATTATCTTTTTTTTTATATATTTTATTCTAAGACTGAACTGGGTTTTGAATCTGAAAGCATATATGCTTGTTTTATAAACATTTCACAAAATTAATTAAGTTAAGTATTGGGAAAGCAGCAAATTGCCAACGGTGGCAAGTTCGCTCAAATCAACGGTTGGCCACTGTTATCAATCGGGTAACAGGAGAATACTGTCAAGATTATTTATCCCACGTTCTGCCAGCGCTTTATCGACCTTCGCCGACGCTTTGCCAGAACTTTGCGGATTGTATTTTCCTGCCTGGGTACTTGAACCAAAACGACAACGGTCGTAACTAAAAAAACGAAAAAAATTACCTTGGGTAACAGGAGAATACTGTCAAGATTATTATCCCACGTTCTGCCAACTCTTTATCGACCGTCGGCGACGCTTGGCAGTACTGTGCCGATTGTATTTTTCTGCCTGGGTACTTGAACAAAAACGATATCGGTCATAACTAAAAAAAAACGAAAAAATTACCAAATTTTTAGTATATAATCGACCAAACTATAGAAATTTTATGATTTTAAACTAAAGAAAAATGTTTTTCGAGGAAGTAAAAAATCAATTAATTGAAATCTAATTATAAAAAATATAATTTTTATACAAGTTTGTTATAATTTTTATTAAAAAAATAAAATTATGTTTTTTCGACCTTTAATTGTGCAATGAAAATGAAAATTATTCAAGTTCGAGGCCATACTCTATATTTCTTCATTAGGATATTGTCCTAACAAATAATCTATAGAGTTTTTTTGTTTTCAAATTTATTATTGACCCTTTCAGGAATGTGTTGATAGATCTATTTCGGGGAATTTCTAGGTTCCCATCATCAGAACACGTTTTGAAAGCGGTAACAATCCCATGTCAAACATCAAACATACATATGAACTAGTTTACTCACTACATGAGAACTAATATACATATGAGTTTGAAGTTAAAGATTATAACCATTGATCAAAAAATAAATTGAAAACTTGTTTGATGTGCAAGATGTTATGTTATATTAAAAATATATTTTTAGTTTGATATAATTTTCATTAAAAATAAATATTATGGTTTTTCGACCTTTAATTGTGCAATGAAAATAAAAAATTATTCAAGTTCGAGGCCATACTCTATATTTTTTTACTAGGATATTGTCCAAACAAATAATCTATAGAGTTTTGTTTTCAAATTTATTAATTGACCACTTTCAGGAATGTGTTTTTAGATCTATTTCGGGAATTTTCTATGTTCCCAACATCAGAACACGTTTTGGAAGAAGTGACAAGCAAATCCAAAACATCAAACATTCATATAAACAAGTTTTCTCACTAAATGAGAACTAATATATGAGCTCGAAGTCTATACATTATTTGTTAGGACAATATCCTAATAAAGGAGTATAGAGCACGGACTCGAACTTGAATAATTTTTCATTTTCAAAAATATGTTTAATAATAAAACTTTGAACTATTTAAAAGAAAAACTAATAAAAAAAACATTTATTGTTAAACCAGTTTCGACTGAATTTCTTATAGTTTAGCTCCCTCTCGTGGTGTAAAAATGAGTCAAATGAAAAATATGTTTAGCAATCGTTTTGGATATATTGTTATCTGTAGAAAACATGTTTTTTATCACTAGTTGAGACAGTTTTTTATTTGTTTATTTTGTCTATGGAACAAAGTACTTTGCATGCCCAGCAAAAAATAACCTGGATTTGGTTAGCAGTAACTACATTTGTATGCTTCCGAAATAGCGCTTCACAGCCTTTCATACTATAAAGCAATTAGGGAAGGCATTCGGTCGTGCTTCCCAGAATGCCTTCTTTGAAGCAATGAATAATGCTTACAATGAAGCAATAAAGTATACATACCATGAAGCACTAATGTTGTCAAGATACAAAAAAGCGCTTCTTAGTGCCTAAGAAGGCTTGAATTTACTGCTTCTAAGAGCACATGAAAGAAGCGCTTTAAAAGAGACATAACAAGTGGGACATCGCGAACAAAAATCATCAATTCTTTATTTGCTTTGGAAGCGCTTCGTTATCAAATAATGCCTTCCGGAAGCGCTTTGGGTAAGCACTATTTTTTGCTGGGTGACCACGTCGCATAAAGCAGGATTTTTTTACACTCAGGCAAAAAAGTTAGTAGAAAAATCTGTAAAAGGTTTTTAATTCCACTTAACTATTTTTGTACTAATTTATAGTGCAATATATTTTTCTTAGTAACAATTTTTGCTATTCTCATTTTACAAATTACTGAATTTTTTACTAATTTTTGTTACCGATTTCAGCAAAACATTTTACTAATTTTCCAAACCGAAGTGCTAAAATTAGCAAAAATGTTGCTAACTTAAACCAAATTTAAATTTAAAAAAATTTTAATCGGAATAATTAAAACAAATACATATTTGAAAACAAATTGTCCAATTATAGTATATTGGTAGTAGATTGTATTTGCCTAAAATAAGCCTAACTAAATTCAGGGAAAAAAGTGCCATCATATTGACGAAAATGTATCATAAATCGTTTGTCATAAATTATTAATCATATTTATAAAGTGTTCATAAATACGACAAAAGTTTTATAAAAATTGAAGACAATTTTTAGATTGATCTTCATGTTTTCACAAATAAAAAAACGTTTCATAACCTGTGTAAAAATAATTTTATTCAAGGTAAATCAACTTTATTATTGTACTGGTTTATTCTATTATAATTATTAATAAATGGCGTAACGTAGCAACATAAAAATACAAATGATCAATATATAATAAGATTAAACCAACATATATTTTTTTTTTATTTGAATATATAGCATTCAAAAAAATGTAGATGTCTTGGATTAATTTACAAAAATCGAATTTTTTTAATTTACCTAAACAAAATCTACAACCATTAAAAAGGTCTTTTCGTTAAATTTAGAAACCATTGATTGAAATTTTGATTTTCCATTTGAAACTAAAAATATATACATACATATTATTTGTAATTCAGTTTCTTTTGGAAACTCAAAAACTATCATAGTTTTCAATTCTAGAACATCAATATAAAATCACAAATTTTATGTTAATTTTCACTGGTATTTTCTGAATTTTAAACAGAATCGTTTGAATTACAAATAGTGTTGTGTTTTTTTTTAAAACATATCAAAACTTTAATTTTCTGACGAATCCTTTTTTATTATGACTTTTTCTTCTGTATGCAATGTATTCCTTTCTGTGAGAATTTTTCGCTCTCACAAAATATGTAAATATGCCAACAAAATATGTATATATAGTTTTAAGAGAGATGAAATATTAATTGTAAATATGAATTTGACAAGAACGCATGTGCAGTAGTTGCGCTTGCGTATATGTGTGTATGCACTTATATAATAATGTAGATGGTGGATGGTTTTGTCAATGTTGTCTCTGATTTTTACAAACCAATAACAAGCTCTTGTTAAGAAATTTGCAAACAAAATCCTGCTTAGTTTTAAATCGTACATTGTATTATAAACAGGAAAAAACTTAGCAGTTTTGACTTAATATAAAAACAAGGCTAGTTTGATAAAAAAACGTATATTTATCTGATATATAATACAATTAAATATTGCTTTTTTTCATATTTTCTACATAACATCAATTAAGAAATAAGGAAACGCAGCAAGATTGTCTGTGTGCAAGATGTATTACACACAGACAATATTCCAGAAAAATAAGTTAAATTAAAGCAATAGTGTTCTTCAATTCTGTTATTAAATAATAAAATTAAATAAAAAGTTTAATATAATTTTTATTAAAAATAAAAATTATGTTTTTCGACCTTTAATTTTGCAATGGAAATGAAAATTATTCAAGTTCGAGGCCATACTCTATATTTCTTTATTAGGATATTGTCCTAACAAATAATCTATAGAGTTTTTGTTTGCAAATTTATTCTTTCATCATTTCAGGAATGTGTTGATAGATCTATTTCGGGAATTTTCTAGGTTCCCATCATCAGAACACGTTTTGAAAGCGGTAACAATCCTATGCCAAACATCAAACATTCATACAAACTAGTTTACTCACTACATGAGAACTAATATATATTATATGAGCTCGAAGTAAAAAAGATTATTACCATTGATCAAAAAATAAATTGAAAACTTGTTTTTGTGTATATGTCTACCTTTGGTAAATATTCAATACACGTTTTTGTTTCTTTTCCTTTGATATGCACATTTGTTAAATTTGTTTGTTATATTAAACTTGTATAAAAGACAGAGTATGGTCTTGTTTACTACTTCCCCTGTACATTTTCTTTTTAACAAATGTGCATATCAAAGGAAAAGAAACAAAAACGTGTATTGAATATTTACCAAAGGTAGACATACACACAAAAAACAAGTTTTCAATTTATTTTTTGATCAATGGTAATAATCTTTAACTTCAAACTCATATGTATATTAGTTCTCATGTAGTGAGTAAACTAGTTCATATGAATGTTTGATGGTTGGCATTGGATTGTTACCGCTTTCAAAACGTGTTCTGATGATGGGAACCTAGAAAATTCCCGAAATAGATCTATCAACACATTCCTGAAAGGGTCAAAGAATAATTTTGAAAACAAAAACTCTATAGATTATTTGTTAGGACAATATCCTAATAAAGAAATATAGAGTATGGCCTCGAACTTGAATAATTTTCATTTTCATTGCAAAATTAAAGTTCGAAAAAACATAATTTTTGTTTTTAGTAAAATTATATTAAACTTGTATTAAAGACAGAGTATGGTCTTGTTTACTACTTCCAATGTACATTTTGTTTTTAACAAATGTGCATATCAAATATTCCCGAAATAGATATATCAACACATTCCTGAAAGGGTCAAAGAATAAATTTGAAAAACAAAAACTCTGTAGATTATTTGTTTGGACAATATCCTAATAAATATATATAGAGTATGGCCTCGAACTTGAATAATTTTCATTTTCATTAAATAAAAATATTTATTCTTTTTAGTTTAAACGAGCTTAAGATCATTTATTTATTAATTATTTATTTCCAATATTTCGTCTCCACATTGCGAAATAAATAATTAATAAATAAATGATATTAAGCTCGTTTAAACTAAAAAGAATAAAATAAAAGAAGTTCGAAGAAAACTTAACATTTTTAAAAAATATTTATTTCTTAAAAAATAATTGTTCAAAGTGATAGTTACAAAATTTTTACTAAAATTTAGTAGCGCTTACTAATTTTTTGCACTAATTTCATTGTACTAATATTATTAAAATTTTGTAATTTTTTTTTTCCTGACTTTAGCAAAACGGTTATAAATAGCATTTTACAGCAATTCTACCAAAATATAGTAGTGGCTGCTAATTTTTTCTACTAATTTCATTCTACTACAGTTCAGCAGACATGTGGGCTGAATTTCAGTTTATGGGGGACACCCCTAGAGAAAAAATCTGAATATGCCATCCCCTTCAGAATGTTCCCAGGAGTACGAAAATCATAATGAATAAGGGGGCTCACGCCCCCTATGGGCGTGGCAGTCGAAAAACGACCCGGCCCACCTACGTAGACAATATGGGTATCAAATGAAAGCTAATGTCTTCACGATTCCAAAAATAGCCATAGTTGCCAGATCGGGCGGTTTTTGCAGCCGATACGGCCATTTTTGTTAAATAGGGGCGGGGGTGAAAAACGACCCATGCCACCTACTTAGGCAATATTGGTATCAAATGAAAGGAAATGTCTTCACGATTCCAAAAATACCCGTAGTTGCCAGATCGTCCAGAATTTGAGGAAGATATGTTAATGTTTATAAAATGGGGGAAGGACCTTTTTTTGTTTATTTCTTTTTAGCTCGGCCAGAGGCCGAGCACTCGAGATCCCCGCCGTCTAGAATTAAGACATACTGGAGTTAAAAACCCCTAAGCCCGGCCGTAGGCCGGTCACGCAGAAAAACTTTACTAAGCGAAGCCAGTATAACAAATTTTCATTAACCAATCAGAAGCTTTCAAGAGTTTTCCCTCGTTTCTTAATTTTGTACTTATCCTCATTTTTCCTGGGTAACGCTAACAATAGTAATCTTTTCGCACAAAATGCTCATTTTTGTTTGATTTTAACAAAATATAAGCAAAAAAAAAAGGAAAAAAAAATTTCCCCCACCCCAAATTTTGCCAAAATGGCCATATCGGCTACAAAAAATCGCCCGATCTGGCAACTACGGCTATTTTTTGGAATCGTGAAGACATTAGCTTTCATTTGATACCCATATTGTCTACGTAGGTGGGCCGGGTCGTTTTTCGACTGCCACGCCCATAAGGGGCGTGAGGCCCCCTTATTCATTATGATTTTCGCACTCCTGGGGTCATTTAAGGGGGCGTGGCATTTTTTTTTTTTTTTCCAGGGGTGTCCCCCATAAACTGAAATTTTGCCGACATGTGTTGCGAAATTTAGCAAAAAATACCGCAAGGCTAAAAATAGATACATTTCCCGAATTAACAGCAAACTTTCCGGTAGCCATTACAGAATTTTTGTTTCTTAGTGTATTTCTTGATTTACATGATTTTGCATTTCATGAATATTTTTAATTAAATTTATTACTGAATTAACAGGAAATAGCAACAAATTATAAGGTTGTTCATCAAAAAAAATAAAATTTATCATATTTTTTTTTAAATATTATAATCATGTAGTTTTAATACAAAAAACGAAAGACTTAAGAAACAAACTTAATACTATACATATTAAAACTCTTAATAACTACAAAACATAACCTTTCGCTATTTAATAACTTCCTATTACACTAAAAGTTCTATAATTGTCACCAGCATTTAATGTCGGTATGCTTTAATTGTTACTCCTCCTTTAAAAGTCTGAACAATTGATACATGTAGTATTTTAAATGTCACCTTGCCTTAAAAGTTAAAATAAATAAATCTGAAAATTCTATAAGTTTTTTGACAAAAATAAAACAAAAAAACTATATGGAAAAAAATAGATTCTTAGTATGCTTTATTTGTCCGAAAATTCTATAAGAGTCTTGTTTTTTTTTCTTTAATTGAATCAGGTATGTGACACTTATAGAACTTTTAGTGTAATTATATTTGCATAATTTTATTCCCATACATTTCAAAATTTTCTCTCATATTCTTGAAAAAAAAAATATTATAAAATTTTCTTTAATTTAGACTTTAGAAACATGTGTATTATTAATTTATAACATTTCCATTATAGTTACTAAAATTCGCTAACGACAACTCAAATTCTTATGTTCTCATAAAATACTTTTACGATAAAAAACAAAATTAACTTTACTAAACACAATAATGATGGCTAAATATAAAATGTAAACTTGTTATAATTTATGCGACCACTGCTGTTTTAAGAACATTTTGTTTTATTATTTTACAATAATAAAGAATTTAAGCTTCAACATAAATTATTTAAAACAAAAAGTCTGAAAAAGAAACGTAGTTTAAATTTTTCTTCTATTTTAAAATATAAGACTGATGATGACAGTATAAAAATCATATCCTTAGGCTTAATATAAGAAACGTAAGAGAATCCTTATTCTGCTCTAGCTTCAGTAAATTATAAATTAAACAAGAACTTATGTTTAGTTGGCTTTATGATACCACAAATACACTCATTAAAAGTGACGAAAGCCATGTATGAAAAAAAAAAATCATTAAAATTTATATGAAAAAGCTTGAGGGGTAAAAGTAAGTACTTATCTTCTTTAAACGTTGTTAAGTGTATACTCAGAAATTTTCTTAAGGAAAATGGTAATGAAATGTGAGAAGAAACCTTTTTATTTTAAAGTAAAATATATAATATGGATTGTCGTTCTATTTAGAATATTACTTGAACTTATTACACTTATAATAATCCATGCAAACAAATCATGAAATTATTGTCAAAACAACAACAAACTTTCGTAAAATTAACAAACTTTCGTTTATATTACGAAAATTTTAGTAATTTTGAATTTTGTTCGAATTTTATGTTTTATTGCATGGGTTATTATCAGTGTACGAGATATACTAATTAAAACCAGTTTTGACTTATTTGGGATGGAAAAAGAGCTACGGTTGTGGTACTTTTTGCACTCTGACTGGGACAATGAAAATACCTTCCAATTTGGAACTATTTGTACAAAAGACGGACTAAACAGCCAATGAAAGTGCTTTAAATTTAAAACCGCAACTGATCCAAATACCTTAACCATTATTTTTCAAAAACCATAATCGTTATTTGTTTCGATTGCCATTTTCGCATAAAAAGTATATATTTTGTTCTTCTTGTACCATTAGTAAATTTTTAAAGTTTGCTTCTTAAGTCTTTTGTTTGTGGTTTGAAATTTTTATTATAAAATATGTTTAAATTATTTTTTTATATTTTAAATATGAATTTTTTCACAATCAATAAATAATAGTTAATTATAAATATTATTTACACAATATTCCTTAAATATTTAACTCCAAGTGTTAACATACTCTAAGGCTAAAAACCTTCAGCGGCTATGGCATAAAGTAAATACTTGCTGAAAATCTAGAAAAAAAAATATATAAAAACCTTAAATTGTGTTGTTAAAAATAAATGCATGGTTGGGTAAATAAAATCGTGCAGTGGGTGTCAACTTTAAAGTTAAAAAAATAAAAACACGAAATGAGCAAGTGAGTGAGCAAAAAAATACAACAAAATACTTTGTAAAAGAAAATATTTAGGTTAAATTTATTATATTACAAACATTCCATAACCAAAAAAACACTTGTTAAAAAATATTCAAAAAATTAAAAACAAATTTAAACCTTTTACACATCATGTTTCTAAGCATTCTCTCATTAACATTATTCTAAAGTACTACTAGACGTATGATTGATATTAATATAAATTCATTTTATTTGTTGAACATTTAAATGATATTTCCCATTTAATGTTTTCAAACGTTTAAGTATTTTGATTAATTGCTTTATTGACAGGTAAATTGAAATAATCTTAACCTTGAATTATTTTTAAATTTAACAATTTTGTGTCTTTTTATTCTGCTTGTCATTGTAAATCAATTAATGTTTTTTTTCGGTTTTCTATAATCCTCACGCATGAACTGGCACAATTCTAATAAGTTAAAAAAAAAATTATATAGAATTTTTCATGACAATTCTCAATTTTATAATTTATTGCATTAAAAAAACAATATAGTAAAAGTTGTTGACATTATGTTACAAATGGAAACTATAAACCATATTTTGCACACCCTACTTCTGGGTAATTTTATGTAAAGTTTATGAAAGTGATTGAGATTACTTAAGAAATAAATTTCTTTAAACTTCATTAAATTTAGGTACTATGTAAACTTACTGTTCAACTACTTTAATTTGCGACATTCAAACCCAATATGATCATATATGAACAAAAATCAAAACCGGGGGACATTTTTGTTCCCACCTTTTCCACTTTTAAAAGTGAGATTGAAACAATATAATTGCGCTTGTGTGTTAGTCTAGTACCGTCTTTCACATATCCACCTTAAATCATGATCTGAAATTACACCTGAAATAATTTTTTCTGTAAGGTCATAGTGGGTATTTTTAGTGGAATTGCCTGAAGTTGTATAAAAAAATATTTTTTATCATGTATAAAATTTGCTTCAAGCAATTTAAAAATTGAACGATGGAAAAACGCCCTGCTTTAAATTTATATGTTTGTAATATACGTTTGTTTGGAAAACATTTCCCCTTCCCATGTTTGTTTGCAAATATTATTATATTTGTCTGTAAACATATAGGAACCAGTAAAAACGTCTACCAAATATATATATGTTTATTATAAATATATTTCCATGTTGCAAACATAATAACTACAAATTTTAAAATGGCAAGTATATCTGTGTTTAGGTTTGAAAATGTTAATCACTTTAAACATATATATAATTACCTGCAAACATAAGTATATTTTTTCTGCGTGTGTGCAATCCTGCAGTCACAATTTGAATTAATTTGCATGGGTCTTTTTTGTACCCAGTCAACTAAGGTGTAACCATTTTTTAAATAAAAGTAATGATTTTTATAGTCTTATAATATTGAAACTTTGTTAAGCTTTTGACAATATAATCAATCACCATGAAATATCCTGTAAAGGAGTCGCTCCACACACAAACTACAAATTGTTGTTTATTTAATTACAACAATTATGTTATAAAATAAGCAATAGACATCTCCCAAATAGTCATTTTAAAAAATCTTTAAAATTAATTTTAAAAACTGGACGTTGTTGCATTTTTATCAAATTCTAGCGTTATATTTGATACCAGGCTAATGAATAATTTTAGGTATCCCATGTGAAAATAATCTTAAATTATAATGTATGAAGTGTCGCATATGTTCGTATCCGAAAATTGAGGGTATATGGCCATATATGGGTCACACATCTCCACATATGTAAGGTCATATATGTTCATATTTTGATATTTCGAATATTTTTCATACATTTATATGTTTTTTTTTTCTTTGTTTCAGAGCTCCGATCAAATTAGGAACTATTAAATGATTATTCTATTTTCTTAATTAATAAAAACCATTTAATAGTTTTTTATTGAATCGGACTTCAGAGCCAAACAACAAAAATTGAAAACCAGTCCATACCAAAAATGATGGCTTTTACAACCACCCTTTAATAAATTGTTTAGGATGTAACATTACGGAACTTGGTGTGGCAACTTTATTTTGAATAAATATAAAAAAAACAATTAAAATCTTATAACAAATAGAAAAAAATAATTTCTTCTAACTTTATGTTATTTTTCTTTTGACAGAAATTACAAAAAATGTTCTTTTGAAAAAAAACTTCAAACAAAAAATATTGAAGAAAATTTAAAAACTCAAAATGATAGGTTTTTTTATTGAGATTTTTAAATACACCATTCCCGATAATAACTTATTGGTTAAGAAAACTGCGTAATAAAAGAATAGGTACAGTTAAGTGTGTATGATATCAGATGTAATCATGAAATTGCTTTTTAAATAAAACTAATTTTTCCAAAAAATAATAAACTGACTATTTTATTGCCATGTAGCAAGTTGAAAATGATCTCTGTGTAATAAAGGCGTTTTCAATAAGGAATTAACAATTTTTTTTAAATAAAACGCAAAACCATTTGAGATATTTCCAAAATTTTATTATCGACTTTTAATACAATCAAAACATTTAGGAATGGAACTCGACTTCGTTCATATGGCCACCGCTGGCACGTCGGCAGCGGTCGATTCGTTGGACACAATTTTCGATGAATCGGTCACACGTTTCGGCCGTAACGGCCGCTATTTCGCGTTCAATGAGTTCTTCCAACGTCTTCGGCTTGTTGGCATAGACCAATAATTTGACGTAGCCCCAAAGAAAAAAGTCTAGAGGCGTTAAATCGCACGGACGAATCGGACAATTGGCTGGTCCATTTTTTTAAATAAAACGCTCTCCAAACTTACTCTTCAATAAATCGATTGTAACGTGTGCTGTGTGGCTTGTGGCACCGTCCTGTTGAAAACACATGTCGTCCAAGTCCATGTTTTCCCATTCGGGCCAAAAATAATCGGTAATCATATCGCGATAACGATCGCCATTCACAGTAATGTGACGATCGTTTTTGTCGACGAAAAAATATGGCCCAATGAAGCCGCCGGCATGCAAAACGCACGAAGCAGTTATTTTTTGTGTATGAAGTGGTGATTCATGAAGCACATGTGGATTTTCACCAAATAAAATAGCGCATATTTTGCTTATTGACGAACCCATTGAGCATAAAATGAGCTTCGTCACTGAATATGATTTAACGCTCTTAAAGTTGCTATCACCGACTCCGAATTTCGGTAGTAAATTTTTATAATTTGCATACGTTGTTCGTTCGTGTACTTTACCATGATGAAAATGTTGAGTTTATTGAAAAAAAGGAAAGTAACAGTTAGATGATCAGTGAAATAGTGCGTTCACAAATTAAATTTAAAGTTGTCAAGTACCTATTGGAAAACTCTTTAGTAGAACATTATACAAAACTGGGCGTTTCTCAAAAGAAAAAAATATATGACCCCCTCAGTAATTAAAAAAGAAATTTTTTTTCTTTTGTCTGTTTTTGGGGTCGGACCGCTATATGCGTATGCGTAGAAACACGTAATTGTGGGTACACAAACATAATAAAACAGTTGCAAATCCACCAACACTACAATTTTTTACTTCTATAACTATATTTTTATTACAATTATTTATACAAAAATATTTGATTTAATAACAAAAAATTGTAAAATTTACTATTAGAAGGTTACAAGTACTACAAAAATCTGTTTTCCCTACCAATTTTAACCAAAATAAAATTTTATAATTTTTTTTGTTGGTGTTAACTACCTATAAACGCTAAAATTTTACATTTCCCGCAAAAATTAGGAGTGATAATTATACGTCAGTTGTACCAACCAAATTTTTACAATATTTCTTTGCTAATGCCATACCAAATATTTTTTAATATAACAATGGTTGCATGTGCCGGTTTGAAAATAAGCTCTATCAGTTGTGTTATAGATTTTCTGTTCTACGAACCTAATTTGAAAATACACAAAAACATTTGAATAATTTTGATCACTATAACCAATAAAAAGATAATACAACTGAAATACGTTAAGTGAATCGGTTTAAATTGTCAAAGATTAATAACACAATGTTAATTTAAGAACTAAAAACTAGCTCTTGTGTTAGAATGAGGCTGAAGATGACCTAGTGGCTTAGGTCGAGAATGCAGCACTCCCTCTAGCGCTGAGTGCCACAAGATTCAACAATACATACAAAATTCAACTATATGTTGTGTTTAAATATTAGTATACATGCCGGATTCCCAATTCGCTGAACTTGTAAGAAAATACGAAAATAACTCATGTTGTTCGGCTAATTAATTAACATCGCTGCTTTTCTGTGGTTGTTTGATATATATACCTGGTCAAACCTTGAGTTTGTTGTGGGTGGTGGTTTAGAATGAGTGTTTTCTATTTGTAATAGTAAGATTTTAATTATGATCGCAAACCTGACAATTCAAAATGAAAAAAAAAAATTATATTTAGATTTTAAGAAGTAAAATACTCCTTAGATTCTATGCATTTCCTTCCATATAAGTACCCTTAGGCTCTAAGGACTTTATTAGTTATTAGTTTATTAGTTTATTAGTTTATTAGTTTATTAGTTTATTAGTTATTAGTTTATTAGTTTATTAGTTTATTAGTTTATTAGTTTATTAGTTTATTAGTTTATTAGTTTATTAGTTTATTAGTTTATTAGTTTATTAGTTTATTAGTTTATTAGTTTATTAGTTTATTAGTTTATTAGTTTATTAGTTTATTAGTTTATTAGTTTATTAGTTTATTAGTTTATAGTTTATTAGTTTATTAGTTTATTAGTTTATTAGTTTATTAGTTTATTTTTATTAGTTTATTAGTTTATTAGTTATTAGTTTATTAGTTAATTAGTTTATTAGTTTATTAGTTTATTAGTTTATTAGTTTATTAGTTTATTAGTTTATTAGTTTATTAGTTTATTAGTTTATTAGTTATTAGTTTATTAGTTTATTAGTTTATTAGTTTATTAGTTTATAGTTTATAGTTTATTAGTTATTAGTTTATTAGTTTATTAGTTTATAGTTTATTAGTTTATTAGTTTATTAGTTATTCGTTTATTAGTTTATTAGTTTTATTAGTTTATTGTTTATTAGTTTATTAGTTTATTAGTTTATTAGTTTATTAGTTTATTAGTTTATTAGTTTATTAGTTTATTAGTTTATTAGTTTATTAGTTATTAGTTTTATTTAGTTTTTAGTTATTAGTTTATTAGTTTATTAGTTTATTAGTTTATTAGTTTATTAGTTTATTAGTTTATTAGTTTATTAGTTTATTAGTTTATTAGTTTATTAGTTTATTAGTTTATTAGTTATTAGTTTATTAGTTTATTAGTTTATTAGTTTATAGTTTATGTTTATTAGTTTATTGTTATTAGTTATTAGTTTATTAGTTATTAGTTTATTAGTTGAGTAGTTTATTAGTTTATTAGTTTATTAGTTTATTGTTTATTAGTTGATTAGTCTATTAGTTTATTAGTTTAATTAGTTTATTAGTTTATTAGTTTATTAGTTTATTAGTTTATTAGTTTATTAGTTTATTAGTTTATTAGTTTCTTAGTTTATTAGTATTAGTTATAGTATACTTTCTATAGCGTGTTCTCTTAGCCGTTCTTTATTGACTTTAACTTCAGTTTTTTTTTTCTTTATATTTCATTAATCTTTACGGAATTTGTTATGATCTATGTTTATTCATATCTACAATTTTATATCTCTGCAATATTTGTAAGAAACACAAACAGACTCTGCAGGTATTCTGCAATAACTTTATTGAGTTTCAGTTTTCAAATCGATACTAAAAAAAGACAGAAAGCTAAATTGAAACCATGACAACTGTCAATTGTCTATAAATGGTTTGAGATCAATGTTTATGGCATATTTGTGCTCTAAATAAAAAAATGTTATTTTCATACACTTGCATTTGGAAAACGATATTGTTCAACATGTATGCATATCATTGTTGTAACAATCACATAAAATGTTTTAGTAACATGTATATCAAATGTACTAGTTTATGGTTAAGATTATGTACCTACTTGTATTTTGGATTTCAATATTAAGATTTGGTTTTTATTTTTAAAATTTTTTGTGTGAATTTAATGAATTTTATTTTTTTGCAAAATTGTTTTTGATGGTTATATAGTAGTATTTTGGAAATAATGTTTTAATTTTATGGTGCAAACTAACTGAAAGGGAGTTAAATCTGGATACAGATTAGATAGCAGAGAATACAAATTTGATATTATAATGTATAGGTTACTACAGGTGTAGTAGAGCGGGGAGCAGAAGTAGGCTACACCGAGTAATACCGTTAAAGTATATTTTCTTTAGTTTAAGCCTTTGTTTCATATAGATGGCTTAGAGTAGAATTTCCGTCTTGCACGTGTATTTTGTTGTTGTGTACAAAAGCGAAATAGATGTCCGAGACGGAAATTCGACTTTGTGCCGTCTATCTGTATCAGGGGGAAAACCACATACTTAGTTGACATGAACCACAAAGATCCCTATTAAAGCATTTTTTCATTATTTTAATAAAGAAAAATGTTTCACCTCACGGAAAATGGACGGTGATATGTCTAAAAATAGGATCTCCGAGGTTTTTTAAAAAATTTAGAATTAAAAGAATCAAATCGGCATCAGAAAGAAAGTTTTACTTACAAGACAAATCTTTCTTCACTCTGAATTTTTTATATGTGTAAGAGGACATATTGATCCATCTGCAAGAGATATTTGCGAAACAAAGACATTTTTTTAAGTTTTTTTTTATACTTTTTCAGAAGCGTATAAATTAAAGCTTCACACATGTCAATGAGGACAAAATAAGCCATCAGAAAATATCCAACCCCTTAAATTTTAACCAAACTCAATATGGAAGGGAAGTGCCATATAAATATGTCATCATAAAAGTTTTGGGTTGTTAGCTCTAACGGTTGTGGAAATATCGCGTTTTAGAATGTGAAAAGAAATCTAAATTTTAATTTAAAGTAGTCGTAGTCGTTTATATCTTTTTAAAGCTACGTGATTCGCTGATAACTAATTTTGAAGCTGCTGCACAGTGGGATAAATCACAAAATTTGTGGAAATAATTCGGCCATTTGTTAACTTGTGGTCCGATTGCAATGAAATTTGGACTTACACACTACATTAGGTATCTGTTCTAGTATCCAAAACCGGTTTCCACTACCCAATTGGAGGTGCACAAATTTTAACTGTGAGTTAAAGTTGATATTTACCTCAAAAATATGGCAACTTTGGAAGCGGATGGGGGGAAAAGTATTTACAAATCAAAATTTTTTTTACCCACAACTCGCATTTATATAAAAATACCTTCCAGAAAAGTATACATACTTTATATGTTCAGAAGAAAAATATTTGTCTGGAGCGATAAGAAGTTTGGTGCTTTTTGGGGAAAATATCGCCAAAATTTACTTTTTTTTAATATCTACTTTAAACTAATGTAATTTTTGACTGAAACAAGATATTGAACTAATTTTTTTTTTTATTCGATCAAGAATTTTATTGGCTAAATAACCGTTATTTTAAAACGAAAATTGGTAAAAAATTTCTCCCGATATTCGAAAAACTTTGGACCTGAGTCGGACAAAATTTGGAATTTCACATTTTCAAATCGGAATATCTCCGAAACTATTGTTGGTAACCCACACATGTAAGCATGTTTTTTGTTCACCTTTACAAGAAGATTACTAATATGTTAATTTTTTGAAAATCGGATGAGAAAAAAAAATGGCAAACACTCAAAATTTTTTATGAAAAAAGTACCCAGCTTTGGGCAGCCATTTTGCCGCCCCCAAAGGGTCTGGAAGGTTCAAAATCAAATTTGAACTCCATTTTATGTCTTTTATGCATGTTCCAAATTTCATTGCAATCGGACCACAAGTTAACAAATGGCCGAATTATTTCCACAAATTTTGTGATTTATCCCACTGTGTGCTGTTATCACGCTTTAAATAAAATAAACGAAAACTTAATTTTTTTGATGGTACAATTTTTTTCCAATCCACGGCTTAAACCGCTGTATTTCAAAAACTGTTTTTTTAATATTTTCAAAAAAATATATTTTACTTATAATTTATACCGTCTATGCCGTTGCAAAATTCATTTGTGAAGCTCTTACGGTATTCAAAGTTATGGACAAAAATCTAAAATGGTACTAAATTTAATAGAAAAGAAGATTTACATAAAAACAATAATTTTATGAAAAATATAAAAATAAAAGTTTTGCAAAAGTACAATCAGGGAACTTCTACTTTAAAAATTTGTAGTTGTTTGGGTTGTAATACAGTTTCTTTATTTTTAATGTAAATGTCAGTCATTTGTAAAACAAATTAAATTTTTTACTAACCTTGTAGTTAATTTAAAAAACAAACCACATCAAATGACTGTTTTATGATTTTACATTAATTTTTTACAGTTGTTTTTTGTTATTAAAAAATATAAAAAAAAGTAAATGTTTTTTTTTATTTTTTTACCAACATGTGGTTCATTTTTACTACAATTGTTAGTAATTTTTGGAACATTAAGCAACAAATGACAATGTTAGTTGAGTTTACTGTAATTTAAGTCGTCCTTTCTTTAAGTGACATTTCATTTGTTTTTGACTGCAATTGCTGTCGTCTTTACCTACATAGTATTCTAAGTGTAGTTGCACATAATTGCCCCTAATTTTAAAGGTACTTACATCGTGGCTTTCCTGGTTTACCAACAGAATTCACTTCTGGACGGTAAAATGCATTATTTTCAAAATCCGTGGTTCAAACAACTGTATATCAAAAAACTGGTTTCCTAAAACTTTTAAAAAAATATATGCTAATTACAAATTATTCTTCTATACCGTCACCAAATTCATATGTGGTATTCCTGCATGTTTCTGAGTTATCGGCTGATTAATTAATTTTGTTCACATTTTTATTCATAGCTCAGGATACCGTGAGAGCTCCACATAGCGATTTAGACAAGGCATAGGGAAGTACATATTTTTTTTTTTTTTTTCAAAAAAACAGTTTTTTGAAATGCAGCTTTTTGAACCGCGGTTTTTCAAAACAATGCTTTTTCCGTGTAGAAGAGAATAATTTGTGTACTCCAGTAAAATTTAAGAGGCTTTGAAATGGGGTATCAGTGACTCTCGTAGCTTAAGCCGTTAAACAGATAAGGAATATTAAGTACCAATACTTTTTAACAAATTTCGAATATTTTTCATATTTTAAAACGTGATATTTCAAGATCCGCTGGGTTTAGCTGTCCTTCAATTGGGCGAGGTTATATTTATATGATGTACATACTAAGTTTGGTTGAAATCAGAAGGGGTGTAGGAAATCGAGTAGTTGATTTTATATGTTTTCAGTTTTTAGCATAGTGTAATCTGTTAAAAATACTGATATTTTCAAACTAAATATATAGTAGTAAAATTCTCATTTACCAGCCTAAGTTTAGTTTAGTTTAACTATAATTACGAAAAAATTTCCCAACATCATTTAGCCTCTGTTTGCAATATATTAATGTTAATTGAAAACACATTTGTTAAGTGTCAACATTGTTGATTTCTTCACTTAACTAAACAAATCAACTGCTCAAATACATAATTTTTTATGTAAACATATTTTTTTTGTGTGTGCCAAACTAACAAAATACTAAAAGAAACACAAAATTAATGATTACACTACTCAACAAATGCATATATTTTAATAGACTTAAGTACGCTGAACCCAAATCTGTCAATTTTTCTTTTCTCATTTGCAGTTTTGAAATATCGCGGTTTTCATATGTACTTCATTCACCCCATTTCTTCGTATGTTTTGCTCAATTTTTCGAAATTTAACCGCAAAATGGTATAATTTTTTTCAATAATAAAAATCTTTACAAAATTTTTTTCATTTGAATTTTCCAGGTTCCCATCTTCAAAACACGTTTTGAAAGAAGTGGCAATATATAAAAAAGCTAACAATTTTATATAAAAAGAAATGGAATCTGTAACGTATATATAAAAACCTCGATATATATATATAAAAAAAACAACAAATTAGAAAATAATTGTTTGGCAGATTTAGACTCGGCGTTCCTAAATCTATTAGAAAATATGGATTACAAAGACAGGTTCGGCAAAAAGTTGCAAATTCTTAAGTAGTAATATTAATAACTTATTTTTATATAAAAATATATTTTCTAAATAAAATCTAATTTTCTTTTTCACTTTGGTAATTTCCTATCTAAATATTTTAAGACATTTTCAATTGATTTGCAATTTTAATAATAATGCAAAAAGGTAAAATGAGGTCAAGATTAGCAAAAAAAAATTTGATTTTTTAAAGAAATTTTGATGCCAAACAAAACTTTATATTGCAAATAAAAAAAATTGACCCCCATCGTTATTGTTAGGGGACTATATTAAATTTTATGATATATCAAAATTGTAATTTTTCTTACATCGATTTCTTAATTAAAAAATTTAAATTTTAAACAATGAAAATAAAATAGGATATGGCAATCATTTTGATTTTAGTTTTTTTATAAAATTATTTTTGTTATTTTTCTTTCTAATCATTGCATGGTGGTTTTAGGTATTGCGAGTACGCATTTCCATGATTTCTGTAATCCTAGAAATTTGCTCTTTAAGAAATAAAAAATAAGTGAATCTACCAAATTTTAATAAGCTCCAGAAAATTTTTGGGAGTTCTTTTAAATTGAGGCTTTACATTATTTGAAAACACCTAATGCCATTAGTGAGGGTATGCATTTCAGCTGCTTTTTTCGACATTTATTTAACTGGAAGCATTTTTGTGACTTCATGGAACAATTGCAAATGAATTGTTGGTAAAAATCATTCCGAACTTTGAGCAAATTATATCTTTGCATCAGCAGATATTTACAATTTAATATCATCAAAATCGGTCTATGTACTAAGACAATATATCGCACACCTAGTTCGAAAGTGGCTCAACTCAAAATTTTACATTTTTCAGAAATCGAAAAAAAATATTTGCAACTTTATACCAATTGAAACATAAAGAAAGACATAACTGTTTTTTAGCAACAGTTAACAACATCAAAATACACTGATATTTTTTTATAGATAAACAAGTATATTGTGTATAGGTTAAGCATATAAAACCGAAAAATGAAAATTTTGTCACTTTTGAACTAGGTATGCGATATGAAAATAATTTGGTTTTAATACATTTTATGAAAATCCTTAATTTTTTAAGAAAATCGTATTGAAATTATCGTATTTAAAATCCTTTCTTAAGTAAAAATCATGTGATTAGCTCAAAAATCTATCTTTCTTTTGTGTAGGGTTGCCACAAAAAATGTGACAACTCTATAAAACGAATTTTGGCTACCTTACAAAAACTTCAGTTGCTTTTTCGGACTCGGCCTAAAATGACTTATTATATTAATCACCAACAATTTATAACGAACTAGGTCCAAATAATAAAAGCTCTACAAAAAATGTATAAAAGTCAAAAAAAAGTTCACATTTTAATAACTTGTGAATACATGGACGCAATTAAAAAATGTATGAAAGTCAAAAAATAGTTCATAATTTTAAAAACTTGTGAATACATGGACGCAATTTAAAAAATTTTGATATCAGGCATTACGCAATATTTATAAATAGTTTGACCAAAAATCATAGAAATTTCAAACCATTTAAGTGCATTTTCAATAATTTTATGGCCATATGTCATTTCCATTCTAGCATGGCCAACCCCTATATTTATTTCACCCAAATTAAGGTGACATATTAAAAAGTACATCCTTTATTCATGTACCACATTTTAGTTATTCCATTTAATAACAAAGAAATTATAGAGCTATGACCGCACTTTGCCACTGTGCAATGCAATAATCCTTAATTTATAAGGAATAAAGTAAGAAAGTAAAATGTTTTTATTCATTGCGATACCAGTGCGATACCATGATACCATGGGCCAGATCGCCTAGGCAGCGACAGGCGAGACTGTTTATATCTCCCTCTGGGAAGAGGTCGCGGAAAATCTTGTCTATGAAGAGGGGCGAACTAAGGACCGTGACGGGTTACCTCACGGTACACTGTGGCCTTAGGTATCAATTGTACAAGATGGGACGATCCTCTACATATAGGTGAAGGTTTTGTGAATTGGAACCCGAGACCTCTGAGCATATTCTCTGCAAATGTCCGAGGCTCTCCGATAGGAGGGTGCGTTATTTTGGTGGTCGAATAGTGACGCCATCGGATGTTTGGAACTGTTTACCTGGTAGGATAGTTGGCTTCGTAGGGAGCCTGAACCTATAGGGTGTATTCGCTGGCAGCACAAAATACCAACTCTGGTCGCGGTGCATAGTGCCACTGTAGTCTAATCTTAAATGATACAAACACCGACATAATTATACACTAGGAGAGTTATCTGCGTAATATTTAATTTTTGCAGTAGATCAACGAATATTCACTTTAATTCGTCCATTGAAACTTGTCATTAAATTAATGCAGTTTTTTCTAAACTTTTACGAAAAAGTTGATTTTATTTATTAATAATTTCATACGCCTAATGAGAAAGTTTTATTAAAAGTTGTTTCATTTCAATAAAGACACACACACATTGGATCGCTCATTTACTCATTTACTGAAAGACTGACATATTAAAAAAACACGTTTTTGCAGAAAACGAATTTAAAGTTTTTAATCCATATCTGCCTCGTTCGACCCTTTCTCTATTTATTTGATCCCGTTTTTTATAAATAGGGGGTTTTAATTTATTTTTCTCTTAGAGACAGTTGTGTTCGAATTCGCTAATTATTGAGAGACCCGTGAGTACTACAGTTTCTCTATGAAGTATATACTCTTTGCACCCACTTTAAAGAAAAAATAAAATATATTATCCTCTATCTCGAAAAGTATACATGATATTAATATGAAATTTTTACACAATATAAAGCATGATATAACTAATAAAAAAACTAATAAAATTGCATTTTTTGACTTATGACAGTCTTGCAGTAAATGGGCGATATGTGAATTTAGTGGCTCTATGAAATAACACCCCAGGAAATAACTCCCCTAAACAGGAATGAAATAAATCCCAAAAAACGTATATAGAAGACAACAAAGACATTTTGGGGAGTTATTTCCTTTTTTTTTTTTTTTTTTATTTTTATTAATTAATAATCATATAATTACAAATTATATACTATTACCCTAACCGAGCACTGGCTACTATGGCCTTCGGCGCGTTGTAGCGAAAACAGACCAGTGCCTCTGGTGGGAATCGACCCACGACCCCCGCACTGATAAGCAAGCATGCTACCAACTAGCCTACCGGGGCGCACATCTCCTTTTTTTATTTGGGGATTTATTTCGTAATGAAATAAGTCCCTAAAATTTCAAAATGAAATAATTCCCCAGTAATTATTTTTATGGAGTTATTTCGTTTTCTATAAAATTAAAACAATTGACTTGGTGAAAGAAAATATTCTTCAACCGCAAAGACAATATTTAACGGATGCAACATTTCCGCAAGAATGTTTTAAGCAGCTATTTATAATTTATATTAAATAATTTGAAGAGGTAAAGTAAAATAATTATTTTGTAAATAAAATTAATATGTTCGATAATTTATTTGTTTAGATCTTTCGGATGTTTTTCATTTCGATGGATAAAAAACAAATGAAATATATAGTGCACTGCTGCATTATATAAAGAACAATATTTTCGTTTTGGACTCAGCTGTGTTTGTAAACGACTACGAACACGGAATGAGAAAAGCAATTAATTTGGTTTTGCCCCGAGCAAAAACTGTGGGATGCTGGCGAGTGTAAACTAATAGAAATATCTTTATAATTTTTTATTTTTCAAGTATTTACTTAAGTCCAACAATTCTAAAGGCACACAAAAATATTTTGGTGTAGAAAAAAATTTTTCTTAGTGTAGATCGGTTGACAATAAAAAATTGGCTCGAATTTTTCATTTTTTTTGGGTGCCTATAGGATTGTTGGATTGTTGTTAAAGAAATTTGAGTTATTTTCAAAGAAAAAATCTATAGGCACTAAAAAAGATTATTGATGTGGACAAAAAATTTTCTCTATATAGATTGTTTTGGTTGTGTAATAAAAAAATTTCGAATCCCTATATTTTTAGATTTTATTTCTGCCAGGCTGTAAGGACGAAATGCCTGCACGCGCTCATTGTCGCAATACAGTTCAGTTTTATATTTAAAAATATCTGTTTTTGAAGTACAACAATTATGAGTATTAAAAATATATGACCTTGAATCTATATGTACAATTTTGAGTTTAAAAATGGGGACTTATTTCGTTTCAAATTGGGATTTATTTCATTAAATCCCCAAAAAATGGGGGTTATTTCATTCCCGATTGGGGATTTATTTCATTTCGTTGGTATTTTATTTAATTTTTAAAATTGGGGTATTATTTCATAAGGAAATAAATCCCCATTTTTGGGGAGTTTTTTCATTTTTGTTTTGGGGGGTTATTTCATAGAGCCGAATTTAGTATTAATACCAATATACATCCCCATATAAAGTACCCTAAAATTAGTACATTTTTTACAACAACAACATTAATGCGAAATTTTACAAAACAACATATCGGTGGTTGCGTCTCTGATATCACTTCCTATCGGTACCACATTTATTTATGGGAATTTACTAATGGGTAATAAAAAAATGGGTAATTTTTGATCCCACTTTTTAACCCTTAAACCTTCGAGTTGGCACATAAAAAACCGTAATTCCAAAATTTTGATACTCTAAAACACAACCAAGTTTCATTCAAATCGTCGTGTAAAGGAGCATATAGACGACATGTATTTGTCATCTGACATGTCAAATTTTCAAGTCACATGTAATTGTGCATGTCTGTCAAAATTGCTGTTTTACATAAGGTTTATAATATTTGGTCACAAACGTACATGTTTTTTGCTTCTGACACAGTCTCTGTTTTTTTTCTTCAACAGCTGATGAGTGCGAAAATTTTATTAAAATAATTTTTTTTTAAAAGTGATAGTCAAATGGAATCAAAGGATAATGCAATTGCAGTGTGCAGTGTAATTTCAATTATAACTGCAATGAAATCGAAATTAAAAAAAAAGAAAAGAGGAAAAGAAACCGTTCTCTGTGGAGCCAACAATGGTTGCACACACCAAAGTCGATCTGGGTTTCAACATGGCATGCTGCCGCAGCAAAAATTTTTTTTGCGCCGCAAAATAGTTCAGCCATCTTAAATAATTTTTCTTTAAATACGGACATACCAATTTGGGATATAATTATGAAACTTTTTATAAACATATATATGTACATAATTTTATTAAATGGGAAAATGTATATACATTTATTGGTATTGTAAAATGATAACTTTAGCCGGCTAATGATTCCATCAATAGGGGACCGCCGCTGTTTGTTTTCTCACGGCATGGATTTATGACAACTTTTTGTTTCATATTTAAAACAGCTGATGTCAGATGGTTTGTCAGAAGAAAATAGAGCACGCTCTAATTGAAATTTTGTCAGATGACTTTGCGTCTGACTTTTACAGAAGCAAAGTTAAAAAGGTCACACACGACATGTATGTATTTTGCAGTGGGAAATTTGACATGTCAGATGACAAATACATGTCGTCTATATGCTCCTTAAGCATTGGGGGATTCCCTTGTGAGAGAATTATCTGCATAATATCAACGCATTTTTGCATTAGATCTATGAAGTGGTACTGGAATTCGTGCATTAAAACTTTTACTTGAATTAACGCAGTTTTTCAAAACATTTAATAAACATTTTCATTTTATTTATTATAAATTTCATACGACTAATGAACAAGTTTCATTGAAACTATGAATGTTTTTCATAAAGCTTAAGTAATTTTTCATTCATATTATGAACAAAACTTTATTAGCTTATTGAAAAAATTTAATTAAAACTGGTGTAAGATATTCTCTCTGTGTTCAAAACGTTGGCGGTGGAGTAGTGTTTTTTTCTGCACCAGGTTTTTCATTTGGTAAACAAATATTGTTTTTTTTTCATGTTTTGATCGCTTTTAGCAAATGATTTTTCTTTAACTTAATGATTTGCAAGAAAAAAAGTAGACGAAAAAACAAGCATACATAATAAATATTTCACTTAAAATAAGTTATTTTAACTCCTTTAACACAAAATTTTGAAATACCTAGACACATGTCCACAAGTATTGAAAAATTAAAAAAAAAAATGTATAAAACCCCCTGGAGTATTGAATGCAGGTTGGCAGAAGACGAATGACAAAAAGTGGTGATACAATTTAAGCAAAAATTTAAAACAACAAGCATTATGGTTTTTTTTTTGCGAAAATATGTATTAACTATTTATTTTCCCAACCAAAAATGATTTTTGTATAATTTTCTACAATTATATCTCGTTGATTATTACCATATGCAACACCGCGTATATTTTTATACAAACATATCAAAATATATTTAATTTTACAAAATGATACTAGCCAGATTCACCATTTTTCGGATTTTTTTATATACAATTGCATTAACCCACATATGAACTTATATAATTAGATCCGAACAATGGTGAATCTGGCTAATATCATTTTATATAACTAAATATATTTTAATATAATCATATACAAATATACATGTTAGATTAGATTAGACTTAACATGATCAAATTGTAAAAAATCTTATATGATTATATAAATATAACTTTTACTAGGGTTCGTAAATTTACTAAAACTACTTATACAAAAAAAAAAAATAAATAAACACAAGTATTTAAACTAATGGTCATGCATTCACCCCATTTACTATTTAGTAACGAAAAAAAAAGAGTAAAAAATCGTTTTATAAAGTTTGAAGTCTATTTCTTTGACAAACCGTACAATAATTTAATGCCTCACACTTGTAAATGACATCCAAAACCGTGGGATAAATATCTTATTAGTGTGATGTGAGTTGCTCCGTTAAAAATTTTTTTCTATTTTTTTTTTTTTTTTTTTTCATTTTAAGCTAAATAATATTATACTATCGATCTAATCCGGCAAGTGTAGTTTGAAATGGCGTACGAACATGTTGTGGTAAAATGTTTGTAAAAATTTGAAATGTCTGTGACAAGTTTTTCTTCTTATATCGGTTTTTTTTATATCTGCTGTTTTTATCATTCGGCTTCAGTTCAGTAGATGTCAATTATATAAATTAGGTGGTTTTGCGAACATGTCGTATTTGAAAACGTATTTATCACGAACTTAAATAGAAACTTTAAAATAACATTTTTTATTGCTTGGCTTAATATTGGGTTCATTTGCAAATAATTGGTTTAAATATATGAAATGTGTAGCTAATCTGAAAACCTGATATCTATCGTTCAAATTAGTTTACTTTTAACATTTGCATATTATTTTAAATGATAAACGCAAATAAACTTCGAAATTGTACATCAACTGTAGATTTTTTAAAAGGTTTATTTAGTTATTTTTTTTTTTTTTTTAATTTTTAGTACTATTTTAGGTAAAATCAAAGTAAATCTTGTCCTAATTTTTGACTTTGTGTATTTGAAAAATTCATTGTCCAAGTGGTTAGATTTTCGATGAATTAATTTTTATCAGAGAAAAAAATTCCTTTTTATTTATATTCCCGAGTTAAAAAGTTTATAAAAAATTATATATGATGAGATAGTTTCCGCAAATATAAGAGGATATAATTTGATCCGAAAAATGGTTCTATTAAACTGTATCACTTTTGATCTACCAATATTTAAATATATACAATTTAATGAAAAGCTATCAAATTCTATCCGAGTTTTGTGCCGATATAATTACATCTAATTATATTATATTCCAGACAATTGTATATATAATAATCCAAATATATAAAGGGTCCGCCAAATAACTTTTTTTTTTGAAAATGCTATAAAAAAAAACTACTGAATATTTTATCAAATTTCTTTTTTTATTTGAAAGTGCAATCCTTCCGGTTAATAATGGAAAATAATTTCATTCAAATGGCTGCCTCTGCTGGCCATGCAGTAGCCTACACGATCGGTCCAATTTTTAAGCACATTATCGATTATGTGTAGCTGTATTTCACCAATGGCTTCCTGTTCCGTCCTGTTGAAACCAAATGTTGCCAATATCCTCCTCTTCAATTTTTGTGAACAAAAATTCGTTCAACATGGCCCGATAACGATTGCCATTGACTGTAACGGCCACTCCTTGCTCATTTTCGAAGAAAAATGGCAATTTTCGCACACATTCTGCAACATTACCATGATTTTCAAATTAATGTCGCAATATTTCCCAGCGTTGTTCAAGCGTATACACAACCATATTTGTTCAGCGGAAGGATAAAACTAATTATCTGTCAAATCAGACATGAGCTAAGTGTTACCATTCACTAGTTGAAAACAAAACGTTAGATGGCGGACCCTTTATAAATTAAGAGATATTAAGTTACAAATATTTGACATCCATAAAAAGGGTTCTAAACACAAAGTGTATATCTGAAATTTGTAAATAACTTAAATATTATTTATATTTTTTTAGGACATCAAATTTTCGGCTTAAACGAAATTGCTAATATTAATTTAATTTAAAAAGTGTTGGACAATATTAAAATGGCCCAGTAAAATCCAAATAATAGGTTGCAGAACAACTTATACTGTATTATAACAGCTTATATTTTCTGCTTTACAGCCGATTGTTTTTCTATGGAGTTTGTCCTATTTGCAATATAACATGTTGCCTCCAAACTAGAACTAGTTGCTTTAGAACCGGTTTTAGAACCTGTTATAAAACTGGTTCTGGAAGAGTGAAACCTTACAATTTGACTCCCAGGAACATGTTCTAGAAACAGTTCCATGTAACCGCTGGTAAAAGAAGCTGTTCTAGAACAGGGCCATAGGTAATCTGTGAATGATCGCTGAATGAAATAAATGTCGTGGCTTGCGGGACACCCTAATGTGCATTAATACTTAAAAAAGATTTATTCCGCAACTTTTTTGAAAACCGCAAAAGAGTAATATATTTCTTAATATTTTTTTTATGGACTTAACGTATATGACAGGATGGTCAATCATATACAAAAATGTAAAATTTAGACTTAACTCGGATCTAAATATATTTAGATGTATCAGTTCACATACAATCATATACTATTATATCTGATCAAAATCCGGATACAATAATATCTGGTTTTTATATAGTTATATCTATTTGTATTAGTTTAGATATAAACTGATACAATTAGATACAAAACTGTTACAATTCTATCGGATAAAATTGTACTGGATATTTATCATAGAAACAGGTGTAATTATATGGGGCCATATTTCGCATGAAATTTAATAATATTTTAAAAATTTTAATTATTTTATGTTTAGGAAAAGTGCCATAACTTTTTCAAATTTTATCCGATTTTAACAGGACAACACCAACTTTAAAAATATTGTTTTTTTAAAAGAGAATTCGAAAAAACCATCGTAGAAGTTGGAAAAGTTGTAAAAAATTAACATTTTAATCATAAGTACCAGAACTTTGTCAATTTTCAACTGATTTTTACAAATTTTACACTCAAGAAAATACTAACTTTAAGAATATTGTTGCTTTAAATTGAAAATTTAAATTGTTATTATGAAAATGTCTACATGTTTATAACATTAATTATAATAATTATTAATAATTTAAAAAAAGTATATATATTTAAAAACACCAGTATTTTTTAAAATACCGTTCAAAATTTCAAAATCTGTTGAAATATGATTGAGTTTTGCCGTTATCTCGAAAGTTCGAGTGTATATTGAATCTTATCAAACCGGTTTTGCAATACACTCATCTAGACTTGCAGCCTACACTAGATTACGTGAAAAGTGATTGCAATTTTTTGTTGTTTGTAGCATCGTGTAATCATTATAAAAAATGGTTGGAAAAAAAATTAGTAAACCATGAGTAAAATATTAGTAAACATTAGTTCAAAACAGTTAAGTGCTGAATAAGTATGATTAAATTTGAAAAATAGTATACTTGGTTTAAAAGACGTTTTACTAACTTATTTTTTTGAGTTTACCTGGAATTACAGTACCCAGTGGCGTACTAAAGGGTGGAAATGAAAAAAAAAAATTATCATGTTGCAATCTTTACATTATTAACACAAAAAACAATGGAAACAAATCTGATATCACAAATTAAGAACAATTCGCTAAAGTTGCAACTACGTTTTTTTTAATGATTTAAATTTTTCGGATTAGTTTAATTTTACAAATAAAAGATGTTTGGTAGTGTTTAGAAAATTCAGATGCTTAATCTAGCCTATTTGTTACAAAAGTTTTGCGATATTCATATTTCAAAACAGCATGGATAATAGATGACATTTTGGTGAATTTTTAAATTATCAGATATGACCCCATTACATTATTCTGTTAACTCACAGAAAAGTGACGAGTTTTTTTCTAGATTATAAGTGAGAAAACTTAACATTTTTGATTAAAACTGGTTTTAAAATGTTAAATTTTAACATGAACAAGCTTTCTCACAATTAGCCAATTAACGTAACAGAAAAGAAGTTCTGTATTAATTTCCCATTTTTTATAAAACTACCATATGCCCCCAATATTATTTTTAATACCTTTTTTATTTCATCCATTTATATTCTTTCTTTCATAAATCTGTTAAAAATATCCTATTTCAACAAAAAAAAAACTTTTCTACATTTTTATGTTTCTTGTTGCCAAAAAAAAGGATAATATCTCGAGGCCTAAAAGGTTGTCACTGTAATCCTAATAACACTTCAGGGAATGTAAGACTAATTAAAATTTTATCCTAATAGAATATAGCTTTTGTACAATCCGCATTTGAAAATGGTAATTTTTTTCTTTCCCACCCTTTACATCAGGTTTCCCAAATCTCCCCTGTCAAGGAACAAAAGTCGCATCGCTCCCATACTATAAAACGCGATAAATCTCTTAGTGTGTCGTTGACCAGGAGAAGTTTCCCTGTGTCTGGAAAATTCAGACTCTCCCCACAGCCTGAGTGTTTCCCTGACATACCCCGTAGGTATTCCAAAGAATATTTCAGACCAATATGTGGCCGACGTGCCCCAAGGTTAGAAAGATAATCTGCACTTTCGTTGCCCACATGCTCCTCATGGCCAAGAATCCACCTCAATATAAAATAATTGCCCCCACACAGACAAAAATATTTCCCTACTTTTTTTCAATTAAATCGGTTTGTTGCAAATTTTAAAAGCTGTCAATTAAAAATTAATTCAATCAATTATTTAATCGGAACTTGCTTGACATTTTATACTATCGCTCAAAAGCAAACATCAACAAATTGTTGTTGTTCATTCCAACTAGATAAGATATTAATTCTTTTAGGTTTATTATTTTATTAAGTAAAACAATTTAGATTCACTTGTTTAAATCTGAATATTTATTTGTTCTAAAACTGATAATGTTACTTTTAAAGTTTAATTTCGTTTAATAAAAATTATTTCAAACAAAAAAAAAAAAAAAATACTCTGATTTCAACCAAAGGTCCAATTTCTACAGAGAGAAAATCAAAAAAAAAAAATTGTCATATATAGGGTCTATAGGAGGAAAAAAATAATTTCTGTGTGAATTTGTTCACATAAGTATAAATAAATCTGCTAACTAAATGAGAATTTCAATCCGGTTTAAATACTATGTTATAAAATTCAAGCTATAAAAACATTTGGAACACTTTTATAAAAAAAAAAACAACAAAATTTCTTTTTTGGTTTTTGGGAAGTTATACGATATTTATCACTTTTTAATCAAATGAAATATTATTTAATTGAAAAATATATTCAATTAAAGAGATATAAATTTTTAATTGAATTAACAATTTTCGTTGTTGGCCGAATTTCAGCAATTAAAGTTATTTAATCGGTTTTTTCCGTGATTGAGATGGTATTTTATGTTGTTGTGTGGACCAAGCTCATTAAGAGTCGAATGAACTCCATGATAAATCCAGACGACACTTCATAGCACAGTAGAGAAGTCAGAATGTAGATATGACATCTGGCCGTGCCCCTCCGTACGCACTCCGTCTCACAGATACAGATTTCGAAAATCTGCGTCTAAAAAATAGATTGAAATTTTCCCGTTGGCAGAGCCCGTTGGAAATCGGGTCCAAAGACACCTGTGTCCATGTTTACCTGCTTAAAACCATCAGTGAACGCCGCTCCGGTTTTCAGGAGCGCTCGGTCCAGCATCACATTAAAGTATCTATCAAAGATGCATTCCGGTGACACAGTATGAAAAAATTTATTCTTGTTCCAGAAAGATTTGCTCTATCAAAACTTTAGTATAATTTCAGCGTCCTTAATATAATAATAAATCTGATTTATTTTTTAAAGAATTTTTTCTAAAAATATTATTTCAAATAATTTTTAAGGCAACTTCTTAACATCTTATCATGTTAACAATAAACTTAAATAAGCTCTAATTTTGACAGCTGTGTTAACGCCTTTGAATACATAATACAACAGCAACAATGAAAAAACAAAATAAGAAAATCTAGAAGAAGGAAAGAGGTATCAGAAATATCAAATCATATATCATTCGTACATTTTCGAGCAAACAAATAATGAAGGTGAAAAATATAAACGCCTTTTGGCAACACTCTTTACAAAAGAATAACAATATATGAATACAAAACAAGGGGTTCTCAAACGGTTATCTATTTTGGTTGAGATATAAATACTTGGAGAAGCTGTTAAGGTAAGTGCGGTTAAGAGATTATAGGTAAAATCAAGTACAAATGACAGTTAAAATTACTGTATTTTTATTTGGTAATGTGTACACGACTTTTCCGTTTAAATCAACTGAAATATGTAGTTATTTTAAACTGTTAAAAACCAAGCGACAAATTTATTAAAATCAATCACAAATGTAGTCTCTTCTCTTTTTTCGTAATCCTTAAGAGCTTATAGATTTGTTTAAATATATATATATAAAATGTTCGGAACCTCAGCTTTCACTATACTACATATTGAACCATATGCATTTTACTTGTAATATAATATTCATACATGTTATTATTACACTCATAGAAAAAAGTTAGTAGAAAAATTAGTAAAGCCGTTCGTAATCCAACTATGCAAGTTTTAAACTAATTTCTAGTTCAAGTTGAGATTTTAGTTAAAAATTTTGCTTTTTTGACTTCATGCAATACTTAATTTTTAAGTAAATTCTTTTGCTGAATTTACTAAAGTTTAAAATATCATTTTGATAATCAAAACCAGTACAGGTCGTAGTAATGCGATGTTTGCGTTTCAGTATTTGTGTATTTTTTATATTGTTTTAGTATAAATTAAACAAGTGAAGTGAAGACTTCGTATATCTACACAGAAAAATATTGTTTATACCTGTAATGAACTTTTGTATAATATGCATGAGTCGCACATTCATTTTTTCCCCCAAAACTTTTTATAACAAAAATATTTTAATTTTTTTATTAAAAATACAAAAATTGTGTTTTCGTACTTTTTATATTTTCATATAAATGGTGTTTTTCTAGAGGTATAAAACTTTGAAATGGAATAAGATGAATTTTTTAAATTGACATGAAATTTACTCTATTCCAAAGATAATCTTCTGGCATTATAATTTAAATATGACTTCTGGCATATGACCGCCATGGCTGGCTCTTACGTAGTCTAATCTGGAGGTACAATTTTCAATGACTTTCCCACATTTGCGGCCGTATATTGGCAATAATGCGGCGAATGTTGTCCTCCAAGTGGTCAATCATTTCGGGCTTATCGGCGTAGACTGGCGACTTCACATATCCCCACAGAAAATAGTCCAGCGGAGTTAAATCGCACGATCTTAGAGGCCAATTCACGGGTCCGAAACATGAAACTATGCGGTTACCAAATGTTTCCTTCAATAAATCAATTGTGGCACAAGCTGTGTGACATGTTGCGCCGTCTTGTTGAAAAAACAGCTTCTGCACATCATGGTGTTCAATTGGTGAATGAAAAAGTCAGTAATCATGGCTCTATAGCTGTCACAATTGACTGTAACGTTCTGACCAGTATCGTTTTTGAAGAAGTACGGGTCAATGATCCACCAGCAATAACTTCTTCTGTACGCACTGTACGACGTCTCTGTGAATGCTTATTATCATTTAGAGTAAACGTGGTGCGAAAACGTTCCATAATTAATTGAATTAATTGTTCTAATGGACGATAATGATGACCGTAAAATGGACGTAGTGCGCGATACGTATTTTGAACACTGCTTTTTCCTGCAACGTAATTTTTAATTAATTTTTAATAAATTTTTCTGCTATTTGTACAGACTTATTTGTATGAGTGTATCTTTTGGTATATTTTGAAAGAAAACAAAGGAATATAAAGGAGGTAGATGGTGTAAATGAGAACTGATTTACCGGCGTCTAAATGACGTTAAAAAATATATTTTTTTTTATGTAATCACAAAACCTATTATTAGGGGATCTTTAAGAATGAAGTTCTTTTATATATGCATCATTAACAATAGCTTAAAGGATATTACAGATTAGAAAATAATAAAAAAAAAAAATTATAAAAAAATTGTACCGCATTTATGCTAAAATATAATAAAGGAAAAAAAAATTTGCATTTTGTTTATTAAAATTTTTTTTTTATTAAAATAAAATAACAATAAAATTATACGATTACTCTATTATTTCATAGAGTTAATATTTTTTTTTTTGCTTTTACTTTAATAATAATCATGGGTCATTAACAAAATATTAACTATAAAAATGTATTTAACGTGACTTAGGCGTTTTTGAAACATAAAAACCGCCTTTTTATAGTTGCAGCCAACCAAAAGAAGAGAAAAAATGAACGAAAAGGAAAAGCCGACTCTAATCAATGAAACCATTTTATTATTTAAAGCTTTGAAACTTATTTTTTTTTCCTGTGTTTCAACAGCTACCGCTTACTGCTTCTGGATATCGGCTCTGCTGAGTCATAAAAAAATTATGTAGTTTAAAAAAAAAAATGAGAAAAACAAAACCATATTTAAAGCAGCATCATCGGTGTTATTAAAAAATCTTAATGAATGCAAAATATGTTTTGTGTAGTAATTACTAAAGGAAGGAATAAATATTTGAAGTATTTTTTTTTTTTTTTTGTGAGATATATTAAGGAAAACTTAACACTTTCTTATACCCTACATCCCACTGTGCAGGGGGTATACAACACACTCAGAAAAAGAGCATCATGTTATAGTTGAAACACCTAACAATCATAATATGATCCACGTTATTATATTATGATCCAAGTTGATGAATAAGTCGTCCTCGGTAATCATATTATTAGATGAATCATGTTTATGATTGTAATGATTTATATCCCCTAATCATGTTCAATGATATTTTTCTTTGCGTGCAGCTTGGCATTCCTTTTGTGAATCATCCACTTACACGAAAACTACAGTCGTTAATCCGCAGATGTTAATGAAATTTGAATATATTGTTGAGGACATAAAATATTAAACAAGTATTTGTCTTTATATGCGCCATCGCACGTTTAGAGGTTAAAAAGCGGAGGAAAAATAACAACATTTTGGTACACTCAAAAAACAAAGTCCGTGAATTTAGCAAAACAGTTAGTTGAGTCAGCAAAATTTTAGCTGAGAGTATCCTTGCAGAAAAATTGCTAATATCTGCACCAGTGACCTGATTTGTAGCAAAAAATTAGTAAATTCAGCCAAAAATTTTTGTTAACACTTAGTTCAATCCAAATAAAATCGACTTGTTGAAATCAACAAAACTTTTTGCTGGAGCTTGGTAGATTGGAAAAAAACTGAAAAACTTAGTATAAAATTTTTGTTTTGTGATCGCTTAAATATATATAAAAATGACAGGACTTCCACATCGTTCAAATAATGCAATTAAACAAAAAAAATCTGGAAATAAACAAAATATGTTATTAATAACATTAAGAACAAAATATAATAATTCCCAATTACATACACTCTAAAAAATGTTTTTAAATTTCCTACTAAAAAATGGGTAAGTGTTTATGTAATATGACGCATAGTGAGTAATTATAAACAATAACTGCGTAATATCAGTTTGGCATTATGGGCATTATGTGTTCAAAATTACATATTTTGTTCGTAAAATTTATATTTTGTTGGTAAATTAAAATTTTACTCACAAAATGTGTGAATATACTGACAAATGATAGTAATAGAAAAATAAACCTTAATAGATTTTAAATAAAAAAATTACCAAATATTGAAAACCCGAAAAAAATGTTTTAAAATAAAACAATTATAAAATATAAACTGAATCCGATGTTATTGTATGAAATGTAAATTAAATGACGGTTAATGTGCTCTAAGAAAATTACAACAATTGGGAATGAGATTGGTATTCATATGAAAGAAGGACACCGATACCGGTGCTAAAGTTACATTTGCTTATTTATCTGTTGGATGTACAGCACAGCAATCATACCGTGGAGAAAATTATGCCGCTAGACAATGAAGCCTGTCACAGGCAATTGGTCATAGTATATGTAGAAGGTGCTAAATACATATTTTTCCTGATGTATAAAAATTGACATAAAATCATTTAGTATGGTAAATCAGTCGTTGGAAATTCTAAACATCATCCAAATATTTTACTTTTATTTCAATAAACAAGACATCCATTTGAAATTAATTTTTTTTTCATGATTTTGTTTAATATGTTTGCTATAAACATTGCATTTAAAATGCAATTTTTGTCATTTTATATTTATATACAGGTGCGGATCCAGGAAAATATTTTGGGTAAGGGAAGTTAGAGTATTTTTGATTATCTTTTGAAATATGTTTCACATTTTTGTATTAAAAAATTTGATTTTGGGGAAGAAAATGTCCCATTTTCCCTCCCCCTGATATATATAAATTGTGAAAGTTCCAAAATGTTTAACTTTGGAACACTTTATTGAAGCCTAAATAACATAAGGGCATTTCAATTTTGGTCTGACATCTCGATCGATTATTTATGGTTAATCTACATATATGATTAGTCTAAAATGACAGCACCATATTGTGAAATGTAATCAAAATAATTACTTAATGGAAAAAATTAACTAATAAATCATGATATATATTTTTCAAAATTTTTTGAGTAATTTAAGAACTTGGATTTCCTTCCTTTAAAAAGAGACATAAAGGATCAAATTTGTTCCTGCGGTTATGATATAGCAAGCATTTTACCTTCCATAGGACTATTTGATTTAGACATTTAATAATTTGTTGATACAAAGTACTTGCAAATTTGTTTTTGGCTTTATGTGTATAGAATTATATATCGTTGGAAAGCTTTTTGAATTTCACGTAATAAAACGGATTTATAATATATAGTTACATATAAAAGAACAAATAAATCTGCAAACACACACGATTTTCATAAAATTTTGTGTGGAAGCAGGTCTCAAAACTGAGATATTTGAAATTATTTTTACATAGAAATAATGTAATTTCAAAAATATGAAGTTTTATACCCATATTGCCTATGTTAGAGTTACCACCCTTCGGAAAAATATATTGCAAAAAATATAGGTTCACTAAAACTTAATAATAGATGTGAATTTCGACCTGACCCGACTATACCTCGTAGTACAAAACCCCGCAAAATGTATGTGTTTTTTCAAATACCGAGAAAAGTGGAGCATGTGCGGGCATGCTACTTTATACTGGTGATCAGTATTTTAAATACTTTTCATTACATACCAAATTTATATATGGTTTCTTAAAAAAAATCGCAAAAACAGAAAATTAGGTAATTTTTTACCCAACTTTTAACCCCTGAATGTGAGATTGGGAAGCTAAAAAAATAAAAAAATATGGGTGTCTTAATTTTCCAAATTTAATCGCGATCGGAAGGAACCCATGAATGGACCCTCCATGTGCGTTTCAGAGGTAATGTTTAGCGTGTTGGGCTGTTACAGAGATTGTCCAGGGTACGATTCCCGGTGACGACAAGATTAATTTAGAAAAATAATGTATATGAGTTTTCTATCCCTCATATGTATCACAGCGTCCACCTTCGGTGTTCCCATGACACTTAACTCTCCGAAGTAATGAATCAAGGCTTTGAACCAAACATCTTCCATCATGTGGCGACCAACAACTGTTCTAAGACTTATAATATGGCCCAATTATAGTATTACTATATTTGATGCCCTTCATATTTCCCGCATCTTTTATAGCTCCACTACCTTCTTTCAAAAGAAAGCAACGCCAGTCTCAAAAAATGCTCTTTAACCATTATCTCGAAAGTCTGAGGATATATTGCAACTTTTCAAATCGGTTTTGTAATAAACTCAGCTAGACTTACAACCCACTCAAAGTCATTAGACGAGTGAGTTTTCTTTGTAGTGTAATTAGAAAATTTCAATGCATAAAAACATAACTGGATTGCCGATTGGAATTTTGGCTTTGCATTTTGAGTATGATGTAGAAAATACAAATAAAAATTTTTATTATGAAATGCAAAAAAAATATATTATTTGTTACAAACATTTTTTTCATTAGAAAATATATTTTTTATTACAAAATATTTGTAGAATACCGAAAAAATAATTGTTTATTAACAGTGTTTTTACAGTTTTTTCAAAAGTTTTGTAGTTAAATATTGTCAGATATTTTTAACGCATTTGAGTTATTTTTCACCAGTTAAAAACATCTAACTTTTTAGGTATTTTAAAGGTAATTGCCTTTGTCGCATTTTTAACTGAACTAACAGTTGTTTTAACTGCAATTTTCAGTAGATTCTAGTGTAACAATTTTGTGAGTGTAATAATAATTTGTATGATTTCAATTAGATATGGACAGGTGATCACGAGTGAGTAGAAAAGCTGTTCTTGGGTATGTGTGCCTGTTTTAAATTTGTGAGTAAGTGATTGTGTGAAAGTCGTATTTTACTGAAATTTTTTTCACCTCTTAATAGAAAGTCTCTTTCATATATTTGGTATTTTAATATAATGAAGTGTTTTCTAAAATGAGCCCTTCGCTATAGTAAAAATGTCGCGTTGTTCTATGAAAATGTTAAAACCCATGTTTAATTTCGATTATCTCTATTTTGAAAAAGTTTCGACGTGAATGTACTCGTTTTCTGGTGCTATTTGTCGTTGCAAAAAAATCAACATTAAGTGTAATTTTCTCTTAAGATAAAAACTGAGAAACAAAAGCGTTTTCAGAATTTTCTAGATCCGATTTTCGCAAACGGTCGGAATTGTATTCATAATTTCAATAATAAAAAAATTTAATTAATTGAACTTACTCAGGTGATCGTGAGTATGAGTAGACAGAAATATAGTGAATGGTTGTGCGTGAATTTAATTTTTTTCTCGCGACCGTGAATAAGTGTGACTCAAAATTCACTCACATGCACAACTCTAATTTTACACACTTCGCTAGCTTTTACAATTACCATTACCATTAAAAATTTAAAGGATATATGGGAGCTGGCGTGATTGAAATGATTTTGGCTTAACATTTCTTTTGTTGTAATTTCCTAACAGGTAAACCAATAAAAAGCTTCAAAAACCCATTAACACATTTAGTTCCTTTCTAAATGTTTAATGTTTTGTTCTGCAAAGAAATAAATTTTAATCCATTTAATTCTAACGGTTTTCTGCTTAACATGAATGAAAACCAAAAAAAAAAAACTATACTATAAAATTGTTTTTATCTTTATGGAAAAAATCACTTAAAAAACCCACAGAAATGAAAATTATATAAAAACTACAGCTAACTGGTGTTGTATATAATGTTCTACCGCATACATATATACAAATATTACTATAATGCGATACATTCTTATATTTCCGAACAGTATTGTAAACCTAACCTTAAAAATTAACTTGAACTCTAATAAACTTAAATTCCTTGTGCAGTATTCAGTTTAAAACCTACGCCATCTAACTAAATGGACAAAATTCATATATAAATTACTGCTAAGTAGGCACATTTTTTCCACCCTTATAAAGGGTGTTTTTAATAGAGGTATATAACTTTGAAATGGAATAAAACAAAGTTGAATTTTTTTAAATTGACATGATAATTTAAATATGACTTCTGGCATATGACCGCCACGGCTGGCTCGGACGTAGTCTTATCTGCAGGTTCAATTTTCGATGAGTTTTTCCAACATTTGTGGCCGCGGCAAATATTGTCCTCCAAGTGGTCAATCGTTTCGGGCTTATCGAAGTAGACTAGCGACTTCACATAACCCCACAGAAAATAGTCCAGAGGCGTTAAATCGCACATGAAACTATATGGTTACCAAACATTTACTTCAATAAATCAATTGTGGCACAAGCTGTGTGACATGTTGCGCCGTCTTGTTGAAACCACAGCTCCTGCAAATCATGGTTGTTCAATTGATGAACGAAAAATAACTTTCTGACCAGCATCGTTTTTAAAGAAGTACGGGCCAATGATTCCACCATCCCATAAAGCACACCAGTCAGTTTTTCTGGATGTAACGGTGTCTCAACATAAACTTGAGGATTATCATCACTCCAAATACGGCAGTTTTGTTTATTGAAGTATCCATTGAACCAAAAGTGAGCTTCATCGCTAAACAAAATTCGCTTATGAAAATCGGGATCAACGGCAATCTTGTTTTGGGCCCATTCACCAAATCTACACCTTGCTAGGGGATCGTGTGGCTGCAATTGTTGTACGAGTTGGATTTTGTAAGCACGCACACCAAGATCTTTCAGCGAAATCTTCCATAAAGTGAATCAGTCTTTCCGCCAGTGCACGATGGCGGAAAGACTGATTAGGGTCTTGCTCTATGGTACGCTCTACAGCAGCAATGACTTCTTCTGTACACACTGTAGTGCACGATACGTATTTCGAACAGAACCATGATTTTCAAAATAAATTTGCACAATTTGAAAGCGTTGTTCAGGCGTCAGTCTATTCATGTTGAAATGCCAAACCAAACTAAACATAAATCTCTTGACAGCTGACAAAATGGCTGCCAGTTAAAACAGTGTTGCCAACTTAAATGAAAGAACAGTTTAATAAAAAATGTCTATGACATGCTTGGACGCTATCCTTAACCCGAAGTGTTACATCATTTCCCTAAGGAACAATTACCACGTAACACTATTCCAAGTACCACGTAACACTATTCATAATGGTTTGAAAATGGGGTAGCATAAACCGGGATAAAAAAAAGAAAGGACGTCCAAAAAAGTTACCTCAGCTGAGCTTATTAAATTGAAAAATCTTTGTTTTATTAAATTGAGGCATCAAATTGTAAGTTGTACAGAAAGTTTCTCGTTTCCAAGGAAACAATCCGCAAAAATTACTCCAAATGAAAGTGAAGCAATACCAAGCTGTCATTATGCTAAAAAGACGCTAGAATGGCTCAATGCTTTTGTACCGAAATAAGCTAATCCTTCAAACATCCAATTGAGAACTTTTAAGGTCTTTTAGGCCAAAATCTGTATGAAAATGATTGGGAAGACAAATGCACTGAAGAATTGAAGGAAACAATTAAAAGCAGTGTAAAAAAATTGATATAAATGTATATAAATGAGGTATCAAGCATAAAATATGCCAAATAGAATTTCGCGGTCCGTTGGGTCTCTACAAAAGTTAATAAATGATTTATAGTCTATACTGTGTTATAAATAGAAATACTTGCTAAAAAAATAATTCCTTTTTTAATTACAAGCGTTTTAAAATTGTCCATCTACTAAATTGGCATAGGTTATATATATTGTTAGATGTATAATATTACAAAAGAACGACCGAGTCTACAAAACATTCAGGAGTATTAAATTGAATTGTAAGTTTAACGTTTTGCTCCGCTTTTATTTATTTTTTATTTTTGTATTAAACGGCACACAATTTATAACTGCTTAATACACCTGTAACAATTCTCTAAAAAAATCTTTGTTCATTCAGGTATATTAACTTATTTTTTTTTTTATTCTCCATACACCTTGTTTAGCTAAGAAAAATTTTGTTTAATGTATTGTGGCACGTAAACTTTTGAGATCATACAACTTGGGCACATATACTCAGACAGAAACATTAGGGTGGCATTTAGTTATCTTCAAGCAATCTTGAAACTGTAAAAATTGAATGAATTTAAATACTAGTAATTTTATTAATCTGGTGCAAATTACCTGGACAAATTTCAAACCTAACTTAAGGAAATAGTAACGTGGACAAGGATATTTTTAATGGTGGTTCAATTTGATATAAATGAAATGTGTACCGTTCTAGCTTTCCTATTTTACTATAGTGCTAAAAATTATGGTCAAAAATTATTTAATTTGTCGTTCTTCGTAATTGTATTGATTGACGCCAAGGAAATATAAAAATAGGATATAAATTCAAAGTTATTTAAAATCACTTTCTTCTACAATAAACAACCTAACTCATTATGGACCCCCTGTTCCGTTTTCAACCCAGTATTTTTAGTGCATAAAGAAAAAGATTAAAAAATATTTTTACTAAGAATTACCAAATATTTATTTGAAAAAATCAATTTTTGGCAGCCTTTGATAGGGGTTTTTTTTACAAAATCTTATTTTAAATACACTCGAAAATACAAGTTAGTAGAAAAGTTAGTAAAACGTCTTGTAAATCAAGTATAATATTTTTCGGCAAATTTTTTGCTAAAATTATGTTTTCAGCTAAAATTTTATTTATATTTATTATAATTTGTTTTGCTAAAAAATTATGCTGTTAAGCACATTAATAGTGTGGACGATAACCAGATTGAAAAATATACGCAGAATGAAGTATATGTCTCTGCATGTCAAGATGTAGTAGAGAAAAGGAAAATGATACTAAAAAGTACAACTCTTATAAATCATACAGAATCAACCATGGAAGATTTTTGCATCTGTTTTTCATACATATTTGTGGATGAAAACAACTTAAAGTTTGTGTTGATACTGGCTTGTGACTGTAATTGTTTATTAATTAAATTAAAGACAAAATAAAGTATTTCAATTTAATAAATCCTTAATGTGTATTTGTAAACTAAATGTTTATAATAATTGTTAAGGTAGTGAGATCATATTAGCAATTTGAAATTGCAAACAAGTATACATACAGGTAGACCAACTAAAGCGAAAGACCAGGACACACGTCTTAGGTATTTTTTATGTTTTATTTTTCTTATTGCAAATACAGGGTTGTTTATGTCATATCTTGTTATTTTTTCGTTTCGTTTCTTTAATTATCTACGGTATTTGTCTTCCTTGAAACGATACCATTATTTAGACAACCACTAATGTCATTTTATAATTTTGTTTATGTTATATATATAATTATTTCTATATATTTATAGAAATTAGATTAATTCATAAAGTCAATGTGGGAGTATAAGCATTTTATATATTTGCTTACTTATTGTAATATTTTTTTTAAAGAATTACAAAAAAAGTTTAGGATTTTCAGCAAATAAATTTACTAAAGTATAATTTTTCGAAAAAAATTTTAGTTTTTTTCAGTTTACTAATATTCAGCAAAAATTTTGTTAACTTTTAGCAAGTATTATTTAAATTTTAATCATCTAAGTGTTAGCAAAACTTTTACTGAATCTACTAATTTTGTTGCTTTGCTGACATTAGCAATTTGTTGCAAGCACTCTCCTGACTAAAATTTTGCTGACACAGCAAAATTTTTTGCTGACTTTAAAAAAATTTTTTTAGTGTATAAAAAATACTTGACTTTTATATGTTTTATTGTTATATTGAAAAGAAGAAGCAAACATTTACCACTTTAAAACTAGTTCATCGACTGATAATGAAATTTATAAACTTACAAAGTTAAAAATATTGCAAAATTTAAAACTTTTGTATGTAGTAAACGTAAACAAAAGACTTAAGATAGAAACTTTTTAACTACACTAAAAAAATTCTGTAATGGCTAATGAAAATTTTGCTGTTATTACGGGAAATTTAACTTTTTTAAGTGTTGCTATATTTTTTGCTAAATTTATCCACACATGTCTGCTGAACTGTTGTAAAATGAAATTTTTTTCTAAAAATTAGTACAAAAATAGTAAAGTGTGATTGAAAATATTTTCTACTACCGTTTTTTCTGAGAGTAACACATCTATTTTATGAAAATATTATATTAACTAATTATCGTACAACTGTTACGTTTTCCACCCGGTACTTTTAAACGGCTTTATTTTCAATTTTGTGCCACCTTTTTCGAAGGGATTTTGTCAACTATTTTAAAATATAACAAAACAGAGCGATTTATATTGTTGACTGTTCTATTGATTAGCAAATACTAACATTTATTTCACTTTTAAATATTAGTTCTTCAATTGTATATAATTTTTGAAAATCTTACCGACAGAAGCAGATACACAAAAAGGAAAAAAAAATATTTCGTTTTCAAAAACCTGATTCCGTTTTCGTTCAAAACTTAAAAATTACCAGTTTTTATTGAAACACTATACTACCACACTTGTAACAATTGATATCCGCAAAAATGCTGCAAATTAAAAATTGTTACGCCAATATTTGTAAACATTTTCGATTTGGTTAAGGTCTTACTTCCCCCCTTAGTATATTGGGGGGAAGTATTAATAGCAATTTTAGCAATGATAGCTCACATTTGTTTTGTGTTAGCAGACTATTTTGTAAATATAATTTTTTAAATTAATTAAAGAGACATTCCGCTAAAATACATAAAAATGACAGAGACACCCACATACAAAAGGGAATTGGTAGAAGCAATAAATGATGTCAATATAAGAAAAAGTATACCGCACTCACTTAATTATAATACACCACTTCATAATTTAGACCTAAAACTTAAACCTCTAAAAAGGCAAGACCTCATCACTCTCCTCAATTTCAGTAGATGGAGACTTTTGCATGACACATGCAAAAAGGCTGTTGACTTGAATTGTGTATTTGCAATTTTTCCACCTGTGCCTTTCCTACAGCCAAAGACGGAAATTTATTTTTCATACATTGTTTTTCAAACTCAATAGTTTTGCAACCGCAATTCAGAATATATCAGTTAAAACTCAGAATATCAAATTGATATTCAGAAAATATCAGTTGATATTTATTTTAACGAAAACTTACAACATATAACACACATCAACTGATTTGAATTTTTGACTTTCAATTGATGTTATTAATTTCTGAATTTTAAATAGAAAATCTTAATTGCAAATTTTCTTAATTTTAAATTAAACTTAAAATTCTTAATTTTTATCCGTGATTTCTGAATTTCAAATAGAAATTCTGAATTTCAATTAATAAGAAAACAAAAAAAAATATGGCCATACGGTTTATGGAAAAACGTTAAATCTACTAAAATTTAATTAAATTTTTAGTTGCTTATTATAAAATAAGTGCTACCCTAATAAATTTGTATATAATTCTAATATCCTAATATACATAACATTTTAACGTTATACAAACACTTTTGATCTAGTTTCATTTGAAGAAAAGGAAAAACAATCTAAAAAGAAAAATGTTTTGAAAATCATTAAATAACATTAAGATATCATGTGTTGTGGCTTAAGTAGTTTATGTTGAACGAGCGTACAAGCCAGATACTTCGTTACCGGTGTATATTATGATGGAAAATTAATTGTTTTTTTAAGGAATTTGTTTCCTTTTCAAGTGGATGTTTTTGTGATAGGTCATTAAAGGTGTAATTTCATTCATTTAAAACAAATTTATAACAAGCTTTTATAAACCCCCAAAAGATAAATTAACCCATACCTAAAATAAAAGAAAGTTCATACTTGGGTGTAATCGCTAAGCGGTCATGACTTGGTATTATTGCCCGCAGGTTGTTGAAAAATTTATCATATACAGACAATCTGACAATTATAAGACACAAATAATAAATCAATTTAAATGGAAAAATAACTGATAACGCATGTCCATTCCAAAGGCAGAAAACTACGAGGGCGGAACAATAAGTTTGTCACTTTTCGAATGCAACTCTGCTCCCATCAAGTACCACCTATTAATAGACTACCATCAAATTTTGTGCAAGTTCCGTCATTTGTATTGCGTTTAACAGCTGTTCAAAACATACAACCTCGTGATTTTTTTTTAAATGAAAAAAAGTGAATTTCAAGTGCTCAATAAACATTATTTTTTGGGAAAAAAACGTCAATCAAACCAAGGAAAAGCTTAATAAATACTATGGGGATTCTACACCATCGATTTCAAGGGTAAAAAAGTGGCTTACTGACTTTCGTTGTGGTCGGCCAATGTGGAAGAAATCCACGATATGGTGTTGGCCGATCGCAGAGTAAAAGTGCGTGAGATTGTTGATGCCATAGACATTTCATATGGCAGTGTGGTTTCGATTTTAAGTGATCAGTTGTGTTTAAGAAAGCTGTCTGCAAGATGGGTGCCGCGTTTGCCCTCAATTGACCATAAACGTAATCGTGTGACAACTTTAAAGGATTGTTTGGATTGCGGTTAAACCGCAACTCGAATGAGTTTTTGAGGCGTTTTGTAACTGTGGATGAAACATGGATCCATTACAACACTCCGAAGACCAAGCAGCAGTCTAAACAATGGGTTTATCTGGGTGAACCGGCTCAAAAGGAAAAAACAATAAACGGCGAATATTATGCCAACTTATTGGACCGATTTTACGAGGATTTTAAAAAAAACAAACCCCATATGGCCAACAAAAAAGTTCTTTTTCGTCAAGATAATGCACGGGTGCACACGTGTGCAGTCTCAATGGCATAATTCCATGAATTGGGCTACGAATTGATACCTCATCCGCCATATTCTCCGTATTTAGCCCCCAGTGACTATTTCCTATTTCCGAACCTAAAAAAATGGCTCGGTGGAAAGAGATTTGGATCCAACGATGAAATTATTAATCAAACAAATGAATATTTTATAGACCTCGAAAAATCTTATATTTTGGAAGGATACAAAAATTGGAGAAACGTTGGACTAAGTGTAGTGAGTAAAAAGGAGATTATGTTAAAAAATAATTTTTTTTTTTTGCAGAAAAAGCTGTGTGTTTCATTCAAAAATTCAAGTTATAATTTTTAGAGAAAAACATTTATTCTTCTTCGTAACATCAACATTTCTAAATTAAATTTGTCAAATGCATTTTAATTAAGAATTAATTGCGACTGTCTATATGACGTTAAAATAACACTGTACTAAAATACATTTCAAAATTCGCCGTGTGGCGATGTCTCAACATAAACGCAAAGTCGGCCACCCTGAACGTAAAAAGTCATACGTCAATCTAGTAACGTTGTGAAATAGAGACGGAGGAGATTAGAAAATAAACAAAAATCTAAAAATAGAATATTTGTGTTTTTTATGCCCGTAATTTCAAGCAATAGATACCTACCTATGCTTAGATACCTACCGTGTACACGAACAAAATCGGGTAGGTATCTAAGCACCGGTAGGTATCTATTGCTTGAAATTACGGGCATTAGTGTTTGTCACTTCTGAGTATAATATACAATAAAGAAAACTGCAATTTAGCTGCATTACATTCGAGGCCATGCTTGGGTGTGATCGCTAAACGGTCATGACTTGGCATTGCTACGTTTGTAATGTAAGATTAAACGCAGGTTTGGGTCTTATAGCCGGCAGGTTGTTGAAAAATGTATCGTATGGAGGCAATCTGACAATTATAAAAACACAAATAATAATACAATTTAATAGTGCCTATAATTTTTAGAGACAAACTTTTATTCTTCTTCTTAACCTCAACCTTTCTACACTGAACCAAAAACAGCGGTGAAATCAACTAAATCCGATGTTAAATTGATGAATGGGTGATATGGACACTATACAACCAACAAAACGTGTCCGCTATTTTAACAAATTGTTTAGTAAATGTATTTTTTGACGTTTAACTATTTATTAATTGTCATTTGAACGAACGAAATATCGTTAAATGCATTAACATAAATTAATTATTTTAACAAATTCATGTAATCAAATTGAATATTTATTTTGTTGTTTTAAAAATACGCTTTATTCAATTTAAGAATACGCTTTATTTAATCTATTCGTATTTTGTCGATTTATTAATAATTTTTAATTTTACATTTTATTTAATTTTCAAATTAATAATATTTAAATTAATTAATTTTAGTTTTCTTCACTATTACAGATGACCACTTATACAAAAAAATTAAGTAATTACAAAAATAGAAGTTTACAATTTACCTACATAAAACAGCTTAAAATTGCATAAATTTATTTAAAAAGAATTAATAAGCATACACTCATTAACTATCCACTATAAATCACTAAGCTTCATAAATAATTTACAATTCTCTTGTAAAAACCCATGTCACATTAATTTATTAATTCTTCCAACTTTTACAAATGCATCTCACACGCTAACACGAGTAATGACGCCACAAGGACTAAAAGCACGCCAAATTATTTTCTACAGCTGTTTTACAAAAATTCACATCAATTTGAAGAACATAATTGTTGTTTTAACAATGAAGTTTGTCAAAAGTAACAAAATTTTATGTTGATTTCACTTGCGACTTTTGGTTTAGTGTAAAAGAAAGTATTTTAAATTTCAGATTTGTTGCCTAAATTGTTTGTGTATGGCGTTAAGGGGAAGACTTTATCTCTTTGTAGCTTGTAAACATTTTTTAATATCCAGTTTCAGCGAAAGCCTGCACCAACTTATTAATTCCTAGATTGACAAACCAAATTTTAAGATCATTATTTTACCTGCTGTTAGGAGCCAAAGAACCCCGCATTGTACACCATTCTTCTGAAAAATTCTAAAATATAACTTATCAGTTAATAAGCCCATACAACATTGAGCAATTATATTTTAACCCTCTAACTGGCAAACGATGTTTTGCAACGAAATTCATACTATGTGCTCCACTCGAAAAACAAATAATAAGTTCTTCAACAAAATTGTTTATCGTTGCCTAATTTAGGCGATATGAGAAAAAATATTTTAGGGTGCATTTGAAAACTAAAGCATATAAAAGAGAAGTTTTGAACAAAAATTATTTTTCTTACCAAGATATAACCACGCTCCAAAAACAATTTTTTTTCTGCTCTTATTTAAAAGATATCACGATTTTCGCTTTTTGGAAAAAGCGAAATTAATCAAAAAAGCATCGAAACTTCAATTTATATCGTTCAAAATTCAACGCTTTGCTATTAATACTGAGTGTCTTCCTTCTGCCAAATTTCATAAAAAGCCGTCTATTTGTTTATAAGTTAAGACGATGTCCTTTAGAGGAATCCTGATAAAATCCTGTGAATCCTTGTACCAAAGTAAGGACTTATTATTAAACATAAGGCTTCAATCTTACTTATATTTTATTATAAAAAGTTTTTTAAATTGGTTTTTTTGATTTTTGAAAACCATGTTTTTTCAAAAATAGTTATTTTTTGAAATTTTACGAAATTCTGATTTTGAAGCTTTCTCGCTTCCAAACCGTGGACTGCACACGAAAAATTTCTTTGCAAAATATTTAGCAAATTTTGTTTTCTATCGGAATATTTTAATTTGTAAGTATAAAACGCTCATTTGACGCATTTGTGGTAAATTTTATTAAGACTGCCATGAGGCAGCCTTACCCGTTAGAGTGTTAAATTTAGTTGCTTTACTAAAAGGATATGTTCATGCCATCAGTGGGGATACTTTTCATCTCTCCTAGCAGAAATTTCCAAAAATCCTGTCTTAGTGTATGGAAAAACAAACTTATCAAATTTTATATATTCTCCATTGCATCAAATTTTTATTGTGTTCCTCGTGAAAATTTCTAAAAGAACAGTAATTTATGACATATTCCAAGGAACATATGATTTAAATTCAAAAATATTAGCCATTAAAGACCCACACACCAAATTTCAAGTACGTCGCTTAAGCGGTTTTTTCATGCCGTGAAGGGGTTGACTTTACCACTTTTTGGCCCACCCCGTAGGAATTTCCAAAAATCTATTCTAAGGGGATGTCTACGCGGGATCAACCCGTTTCTGTGCATAAAACCACAAAGTATCAGATCAGGGAGTTAAGTCATATCCGAATTAACACATATTAAGAGTTTCAGCTTTCTAACTAAAGAGTTTTTATCAGGCCGCCAAGGGGGAAACTCTTCCCTTCTTAGCAGACGTCTATGCTGGATGATGGACCTCCATACCAAATTTCAAGTTCCTTGCTCCAGCAGTTTGAGTCAGTGAGTGAGTGAGTCAGTCACGTTATTCTTTTATAAATATAGAATGAGAATGATCATCGTTATTCGTGCAATCGTTGGTTGCAGTTTGTGGCTGATCTTGTTTTTTTTTTTAGAGTGTTTGTTTAGTGTTTGGGTGATTAGAGTGTTAGTGCCAACATAATTTTTTTTAACTACCATTTTTAACATCATAGACACTTGTTGTTTGTTTGCAGTCCGAGTTGCTTGGGCAAAAATCTCTAGCACTTATTTGAAAAGAAAAGGATACACTGGCAAAATTTAAGTGGTACCAAATTTATAAATTAAAATTGAAGGAACCTGTATGATATTCAGATGTTAAGTTCAAACATGATAATAAATTTTATTTGATTGCAGTCCTCTCTGGCACCAAATCCAAAACAAAATTTTCCATTCTTAAAAAAAAAAAAATTTATTAAATTTTTTCATAAAAAAGCAACTTCCTGTGCAAGTTTGCTAAGTTTATTCTTATCTAAACATAAATTAAAAAAAGGGTTGAAAATGCTATGGAAACATTTTTTAATTTCATAGATTTATATAAATCTGAACTTAGTTTCTATTTTCACCTAAATTCCTTTTCACCCACCCTTAAAATCGAAAATATTAAAATATATATATGTTTTTTTGGTAAATATTTGTTTTATCCCAAATTTTTTCCAAGTGTTTATTTTGAACAAAAAGGTGCTAAGAGGAAACATTTAGTTTCGTTAAATAGTTTGGACGCTTTTGGACTTCCCCCTTAAAGTTGCTTTTTGCAGTGGCTAACTATAGTTTAAAATTTTCCTTCTACCATGTTTTTTTTTTCTTGTGAAAGGTGTGGTTTCAACGTTTTATTTATAATTGAAAATAAATTTCAAAGCAAATAACTTAAATGGGATGTTGATTGAAATTGATTTATTGAAAATTGTTTATGTGTGTTGGTTTTTTTTTTAAAGAATTTTCGATTCTTTTTTATATTTAGAATTATTTTAGAGTTTTTTTTTTTGCGGGGGTTTTCAAGGAAAGACTTAAATGGCTTAATGGTAACGGTTTTATTTTTGTATATAAATTAAAATGTTAGAAGTTGTGTTTAGTTGCTTTGATAGTAAATTATTTATGTGCTATTTGTTACATATATTTATAATTTATATCTAAATCTTGTTATAATTTTTCTTATAATAATTGATTTTTTATTTCTTTTCAGATAAACTATGCCGGTTAAGGTGAGTTAATCAATATGTTTTTTTAAATTATAGATTTAAAACATGTGATTTATAGAGATATAAGTTTTTAAGTGCAATTTACAAAGTTAATAAAATGTAAAATATAAACTTGTAAGATATTGAAAAGAACTTATAATAAGGTTTTTCTACTATTTGTATGCACCTCAAATACTTATAAAATAATCTTTATACAGCCAACGAAAGAATTGTTCTCCTACACTCAGCGAATAATGTAGGTAGACTCAACTAAAATATGTTGTAATTTTTAGTTGGTCACACCTAACAAATGAAATAAAACAACTAGAAATGGACAAAATATATTTTGAAACTATTTCCTCCACTCTTTTGAAACTTGCTACAAAAAATACTAACACTTTTACTTATTGCCAGTGCAACCAGAAATATGATCTAAATAATCCATTTTATGCGCATAAAAAATGACCCTAAACATGGAAAAAATGCTTCTAAAATTTAAAGAATATGCTCTTAAGAACATATTTTTCGTTAAAAAAAGACATTTTTTTAAATGTATTGTTTATTTATATTGCTTTTGTAGTGTTAGCCCTATTTTTGTCATTGAAATGCACTGACGCACAGTGGGGGATTCACAAAAAAAAAAATTGGAAATAAATTGGCCTCTTCTTACTCGGTAATTCGATTCCCAGCAAAACTTTAGTAATGGGTGCTATAAAGTAATGCATTACCTTGTAATGTATACTCCTAACATATAAAATTATTTTCGTGCAAAAAGCAATTAGTTACCGATAATGGGTTACATAATGCATTACTTTGTAATGTATACTCTTTACCTTCAACATTATTTTGAAACATGAAGTAATGCGTTAACAATAATTGGACACTCATGGGTTACCTTGTAATGATACATCATTACCTTTTGCATTATTTAAGAACGTAAAATAATGACTTACCGATCATCAATTGCATAATGCATGAAATATAAGCTTAAAGTAATGTTTAAAATATTATTTTAAAAATCTGTATTTATGCACATTTCATTGTGATTTTTTGTAAGCCTACCCTCATATTATATATTTTTAACATCACAAAAGAAAACTCGAAGCATAATTCATTTGCATTTTAAGCAATCCATTATTATATGTGACGATAGCTCAGTTGGTAGAGTTATCGCCTACCAACCAGAGATTCCAGGTTCGAATCTCAGCGCGATCACGTTATTTATTTAATTAAAAAAAATTATTTGTAATATTATTTTTTAGAAATTAGTTTTTATAAAAATCTATTTATAGTGTATTTTTGCTGGGTTGCAACAAAATTTAACAGAGTAATAAACAAGGTGGCCCCAAAGTGACGCATCTCGTGTATAAGAAAACTTTTAAAGTGATCAAATTTTCAAGAATCTAACATCCCAAGTAAAAAAAAAATATATATGGGGAATCATAAAATTATATATACATTAGATATGCGATGAGTTCAAGTTTGATCCGTAAAATGATAACATATAATTGTATCTGAAATACTTCAAATTGTATCGAATTTGATACAATTGTATCGAATTAGATGTAATTTGATGCAATTAAATACAATTTTGTACAATTTGATGTATATTACACTAAATTTATATATAATACACAAACTTTTGTGTATTATATATAATTGTATCAAATTAAATATAATTCAATATTATTAGATAAAAGTTGATATAAACATTTATTAGTTTTTCTCAACAATTATATAAAATTATATATAATTTTATAAACTTATATATTTGTGTAATATTATTCCTTCAGTTTTTTTACGAAGCTGTAACTGTGGAGCCAAAAAATCATGGCTCTATTTTAACAATTTAACTCCGAACAGGATTGTTTTTCTCAGATTTTTTTGTAATTAAAATGAGGAATATTTGTAAGAGCTAAAGTCGTTCTTAAGAACAAAAATCAAAATTTTCTAAGTTAACTAACTCAGAAATCTGAACTCCGGAATTATAGAATTATATCTAAAATTACTTACGAAATATTGTTGATATGGCACCATATATGATTGAATGCAGATTTGTGTCGGACAATATATAATTATATCTTAATTTAATAGAAAAATAATGAAAGCATTCCCCTCATATATTTCTATATAATTTTGTATGAAACAATATATACCTTTATAAAAACTTATAAGAAAAAATATAAGTTTTACATAATTATATGTACATTTATGTTGAATTATATACGAACGCATAAATAAAATCATATTGTATATAGTAATATATAATTAGGTATATTAAGTACAATTGAATATAAGACAATATAAAATAATATATTGCTATATATACAATCATATACAATTTTTTGACACAATACACATCTATATACAATTAGATACAAACATTTATGCTTTAACATATACTATATATGACTATATAAATTTATGTGTGTGGTTTTGCTGGGTACTTTAGCCGAATGAAATATTACCAAAATTCGCGAAAAAAAAATCAAGAGGTTTTTTAATTAAAATGTTTACAAAGGTTTCGTATAAGATTTTTTTTGGAAATTTTATCGTTTTGAATTTTTAAAAACGATACATTAAATCTATAAAAATATTTTGTAGATATGTACAATTATGAAGACAATTTTTAAAATAAAATAGAAGTTTTCGCAGTTTAAAAATATTTTTTGTAAGTTTTTGCAGAAATTTGATTTATTAATACAAACAAATTTGATTTTTAAAAAAATATTAACGCTTTAACCTTCTAACTGGCAAACGATGTTTTGTAACGAAATTCTTACCATGTGCTCCACTCAAAAAACAAATAATAAGTTCTTCAACAAAATTGTTTATCACAGTTATATTAGTTTTTTGTTTTTATATACATCGAGATTATTTTTATGTTATTTTCAATTTATAACGAGCTTTCAACCTCCGTATATTTACAAAAATAAAGCAAATCAAACATATTAGCTAGGTTGATACTAGTATTTCGATCTGGCTAAAGATCTGATTAAAACCCAAAGTTATGGAGACTCTAGCTTTTATAAAACTTCAGGTTGTGATGAGATCTTTGGCCAGATCGAAATACTAGTATCAACCTAGCTAATATGTTTGATTTGCTTTATTTTTGTAAATATACGGAGGTTGAAAGCTCGTTATAAATTAAAAATAACATAAAAATAATCTCGATGTATATAAAAACAAAAAACTAATATAACCGTAAAAAAATTATTTGAGCCAGAGTACACACTAAAATTTTTTTATATAAATAGAACATTTTTGGTCTTCAAAGTTTAGTAACGTCATGATGCTTGTTAGGAAAAGACCTAACCACGTGCTTGATTACTAAGAAGACAAGAATGGAGCAAAATTGATTATTAATAGGTTTTTTGTTAAAATTCTGCCTATTATGGAGGCTCTAGCTTTGCTAAAACTTCGGGTTCTGATGAGATCTTTAGCCAGATCGGAATACTAGTATCAACCTAGCTAATATGTTTGATTTGCTTTTTTTTTTGTAAATATACATAGGTTGAAAGCTCGTTATAGATTGAAAAATAGTTTATCGTTGCCTAATTTAGGCGATATGATCCAAAATATTTTAGGGCGCATTTTGGAAACTAAAGCATATAAAAGAGAAGTTTTGGACAAAAAATATTTCTCTTACCAAGATATAAAACCACGCTCGAAAAACTGTTTTTTTTTCTGCTCCTATTTAAGAAGATATCACGATTTTCGCTTTTTGGAAAAAGTGAATTTAGTCGAAAAAGTATCTTAGCTTCAATTTATATTGTTAAAACTTTAACGCACTGCTATTAATACTTAATGTCTTCTTCCTTAGAGGAATCCTGATAAAATCCTGTGAGTCTTAGGACTAAAGAAAGGACTTATTATTAAAGATAATGCTTAAATCTTACTACTATTTTATTATAAAGAGTTTTTAGGCAACTTAAATTGTTTTTTTAGATTTTTGAAAAAAATGTTTTTTTCAAAATTTTTGAAATTTTACAAAATTTTGATTTTGCAGCTTTCCTGCTTCCAAACCGTGGACGGCACAAGAAAAATTTCTTCGCAATATATTTAGCAAATTTAGTTTTCTATCGGAATATATTAAGTATAAAACGCTCATTGACGCATTTGTGGTAAATTTTATGAAGTCTGCCATGAGGCAGCCTTACCCATTAGAGTGTTAAGAGTGTACAGCCTTACCCATTAGAGTGTTAGAGTGTTAGAGTGTTAAGAGTGTACAAACGTTTCAATTTTAATTATGCCACCATACTTGAGGCTTCGCTTAGGCTATACACCTTACTAAAAATATTTACTGGGAAACTGACATATCTTCCCACCAAGTTTTGTCGAAAAAACTTTGCACGGAATCTATGCTTGGTAAGAAATGAGATAAGTTTATCTCTGATAGGGGGTGGCTTTTGCGCCCCACTGACTAAAGTTCCCCCTTTTACCCTATATGCAATTCAATACACCCAAAGTCGACTAAATTTCGAGGACCCGGCTCATTTTCTGAAGGAATGCTTAAACAAATATTTTATTTAAAATTTGCACATTTTTAGTTATTGTTAATAACATTTCCTTTTTTTATATATATTTTTCCATTTGTACATTTATGTATCTACTGATGACAAGTGTTAATTAAGCTAATAAGAGTTTAAATGATTAACAAAACCTAAACACACACGCGACTTAAGTTTCTCTGCAAAAATTAAACTCATAGACCACAAAAACGTTTACACCTTCTTAGGAATTGGTTGTTATGTTTTGCTACCACGCAATGTTGTAATTTTCATTTATATATGATTGCATATATATTGTAGTATTATTTAAGATTTGAAATAAGCCTTAAAAAGTCAAGTTTACTTTCATTAAGCATCCTGTTACAAAAAATAATATATACTTATACAACTAATCTCGGTATTTATATCGCTTTTTTATGCGGTTTGCTTCTAAAACATTTAGTAGAAAAGAACTTCCTTTATTTCATCATCATCATCATACAATAGAAAAAAGACACGACTACTGTATTTCTGTTGTGTTTAATGGTGTGTGTGTATTTTTGTGCATTTATTTCATCCAGAATTGTTAAACATGTTGGGTGTCAGTCTTTGGCTTTAAGTTTTTGTTGCTTTTCGCATGTCGATTAAGTAATTTTAATTGCCTTTGCGTGTATATTGCGTTTTTTACAAGTTTTAGGTTTTTTTTTTTATATGTTTTTATTTTTTTGTTCAAGAATGCATTACATTGCAAATAACATGTGATAGGCTTTGTGTAAACTAAATTGTATAGAAAACAAAAGAAAAAAATTTTATTTTTTTCTCTTTTTTATGTCTAGTGTGTGATTTTAGAGCAGTGATAGAATACTATTTACTGAGAATAATTTCCTGTTTAGGAGAAAAATTAAAAATATTTTTATTTTGTTAATTGCGTGCTAAACTTAAGATATTTTTGTTACAAAATATTGGCAAGAAAAAAGTGTTAACATGAAAATATTTTTATATTTATTTCAAAAAATGATTTTTTGATAATTTAAGAAAAACGAAAGACTTAAGAAACAAACGTGATTTAATAAAAAGATGTGTTTTAAAGTTTATAACATTGTTGTGTATCTGTCTTAAGTCTTTCATTTTTGTAATTAAATAATGTTAGATATTAATGAAATATTTTGCTTGTGGTTTACCTTTTTAATGGGGTTTAATCAGAATAATTTAATCGAAATTTTTAAGAAATTTAATCTAAGAAGTTTATCATAACTTTCAAAAATTTGTTCATGAATTTCATTTAAACCTTTTTCTAATTTCTATTTATACCAATTGTTTGATTTCTTAGCCCAGTGTAATTAAAAATTAAAAATTAATTTATTTAAAATCAAATACTTTTTGCACATTATCTCTTGTCATAAAGAGCAAATTAACCTTTAACTTTTTATATAAAAAAAAAAACAATTTAACAAAAATTAACTGTTTAACAGTTTAGCTTTACCGTAGATTTATATAATATATGACTACCTGTAGTATATGACTACCTGTTAACTAAAAAAAATCCAAGAGAAAATGATGCAACAACCTAGTGATTAAATACTTAACATAATACATAATACATAAATAATACATAATACATAATACATAAATAGCTACAAAGATTACCAAATTTATAAGACAGGTTTTTGTTTGCTTCAAGAGAAGAAGAAAAACCAAAAACTGCTAAAAACAAATAAAGTATACAAAAATATATTAAATACAAATTAATAGATTTTTAATTATAAATTGATATAAAAAGGAAAAAAAAAAAAATATAAAAAAATAGGTCTATAACAAAATAGATATCAAATGATATAAAAAATTAATTACAGTTGGAATAGGAATGCAGTAATATGCAAAGCGGTAGATTTGTGGTTAAATCTATACAGGGTAACTACTTTATAAAGGGTGATTTTTTAAGAGCTTTCGGATTTGATTTAAAAAAAAATAAAATTTAGAGAAATGTATGAAATCTTTATATGAGTCGATAGAACGATCTATGTAATTCAATGTTTAAAGATGATTTCATGTATGTTGACAGCGGCTACCTCAAATGGTTCATACGCTCGGTCCAATTTTGGCGTACTCTCTCCAACATATCGGCCGGTATCTCACGAATAAATTCTTCAATATTGGCTTCCAGTTCGTCAACCGGTGCGGGCTCGTCCCTAACATAGCCCCACAAAAAATAGTCTAAAGGCGTTAAATCGCACGAACTAGGCGGCCAATTGACCGGCCCCAAACATGAAATAAACTGCCATCGTTTCGCGTGCTGTGTGGCTTGTGTCACCGTCTTGTTGAAACCACATGTTCTCAAGTCCAGTTCTTCCATTTTGGGCAAAAAAAAAATTTATAATCATCGTACGGTAGCGCTCGTCATTCGCAGTAACGTTCCTGGCTTCGTCGTCTTTGAAAAAGTATGGTCCAATGATGCCACCGGCCCATAATCCGCACCAAACAGTGCATTTTTCGGGATGCATTGGCAGTTCTTGCAATGCTTCTGGCTGCTCTTCACATCAAATACGGCAATTTTGCTTGTTCACGTATTACTTCAACCATAAATGAGCTTCCCTTAATTTCCAATAATGTAAATTTTGTGAGAAATTTAGTCACAAGATTTCGAATAGCCGCCTCAGAAGGTCGCCCAAACTGACCATAAGTTGTAAGAAGTGGACGATGCACTTTCTTAAACCAGCATGAATTTTGATAATAAAATTCAATAATCTGCAAGCGTTGTTCGTTTGTATGTCGATTCATGGTTAAATTATAGACCAAACTGAGCATGTTTAACAGTAACATGTTACACGAAAACAGCTGAGCTGTCAAAAACAGTGTTGCCGAAAAGAAAGTTGCAAAAAATCACCCTTTTAAAACATAATCTAGTCAAATTAGATATTGCGTTGGATGTACCATTATGTTTGTTTGCGTCTGACATTCACAATTATATTTGAAATTGGCTAGCGTATTGCGTGAACTGAGTGTGTTAGTAAACAGCACTTAATTTTTTCTCATTTTTTTATAACAAACATGTCTTGAGAACACATTTAGGTTTCTAGATTGAATCTTCTGGACGCACATAACTGATAAAGTGCAAACAAATTGAGTTTTTTTCGTTCCTAGTACTTCGGAAGTCTTTTGCAAACACATTTCGCTTTGTGACAACTAAAGCGCTGTATAAATTCCGACAACACGTACATCAAATACAAGATTTTATTGAGCTTAATACCAAAATCTGTAAGGCATCAAAAATTTTAGGGTCTTTAAATTTTTTGGAGCAATCATAATTTTCATGACCTCAAAAAGCATTTTTTCTAAAAATTTTAATTTTGCGAATGTAAAAGTATTTGATATGATTTCCTGCAAATAAGTAACCCTAAATCCGGCTTAATATTATTGAACCTGCCAAAATAACAAAATAATCGCAGTTTACTTTTTAAGTTCTACTATATCACAAAACATTTTGTTGAGTGTATATTTTTTATTTTTTGGTGGTGTAATATTTACTTTGAAATGTGATGAAAACAATGTGAACTATAAATTGTAATTTTAATATTTTTAATTTGCTTGAAACTTAAAACTTAAAGACAAATGATTAACGAGAATTTCTTAAGCATGTTTAAACTTCGGCTAACATATTCTCGAAAGGTTATTCATGTCATCCAAAAATATTTTTTTTTGTGTCGAGAATTTTTGAAGTTCGTCATATGTAATTTAGACCTGGACTTCGGTTGTTTATACTTGACTTATATAATTTCTATCAACTTTATATAAAAAAAAAAAAAATACTAAGTTGATTTCGATATTCTTAAACTAGAAAATTTTTTGAGTGTAGATATCAAAATTTTTTTTTTTTTCAAAATGCAAGCACCAGAACTTACTGGTTTTTCACTCAAGTTTTTAACTCTGAAACTTGAGATTATGCAGTACGTATTTCTCTTTTTATCTCCTACACAACATATCCAAAGTTCATTAAAATCTGCGTGTTCGAGACAGTATACCTGCCTGCTGTGTATTTCTGAGTGTAATAAATCATTTATATTACAACCAAAAACTAGTAATTTTGAAAACTTCTAGTTTTAAGCGAAAATTGTTTATGGTATTTGACATGCCTATATACAAGAAGTTTTCAAAGTCGACAACACTCAAAGTAAGAAGTTTGTAAAGTCACCCGTGTAAAAAAGATTTGATATAATCATATATATATTTGAAATTTGAGACTATCCTCTGATATAAGTCAATAGACTCAAATTTTGGATCTAATTACATATGATCATATTTGGTCATATCTAAACCTTTTTACTAGGGCTGCAATATTTTTGACCAATGATCGTCTTGCAGAAAAATTGCTAATATCAGCAAACAATATTTGTAAATTTAGCAAAAATTTTGCTGAATTTATCAAATTTTTCTGCAAAAATCCCCCCACATAAAATGTTACTGACTTTACAAACATTTGTTTTTGAGTGTAGTTTTCGGTTATAGTATAAATGCATTATGAGAACTTAAGAAACTTCACAAAATAAATTTATCCGTGAATTTCTTAACCAGAAGTTATATAAACCATTAATGGGCTAGGGAATTTATAAGAACTTGATTATTTAAAACTTATTTTTAATTAGTAGTTATAATTAAACATTAATAATATGTATTAAAATATCTAATTTGTTATTATTTATAACAAAAATATATTCAAAAGCAAATTGTTTATTTGAAGACCCTTCATTTCTAATTCTCAATCTCAAAAACTCTGTTCGCCTGTGTAATCAAAAGATTTATTAAGCCAACATTTTATTAAATTGATATGTATCAATCTAGACAAAGAAAACAATAGAAATAAAGCAAACAATCAATAATCAATAATCAATCAAAATTGTATTTTTGTTTCTTTTGACAAAAGTACCCAGCCAGAAATTGCCAATGATCTGAAAAATCAAGCACTGGCAGAGCACCATTTGCCAATGATCCAACAAATAAAGTGCTGGCAAAGCACTGTTTTACAACGCTCTGCCAACGTTAGTAAAAAGTGCTTTGCCAGTGCTTAATTAACAAAATTTACAACAGTAATAAAATAAAAGCACTGGCAAATAAGTGCTTTGAAAGTACTTGATTTACAAAATTTACAAATGTAAAAATAAAAAAGCACTGGCACAGTACTGACTTAGAGCGCTTTCCCAACATTGGCAAAAAGTGCATTGCCAGTACTTATTTACAAAATTTACAACCGTTAACTTAATAAAAACAGTGGCACATCCCTTGTTCACAACAAGAATGGAAAAATTCAAAACTAAATTGTAATTTATGATTCGAAGTTAAGAATATTAAGGTCTCCTATTATAGTCAGCACAAAGTATAGTTTTTGTACAAAAATTTTACTTAAGAGATTTATTTTCAAATTTCTTTCTTTATTAAAATTGTAGTAAAAAATCGTGCTAACTTATCACAAAAATAATTTGATAAAAAAAATATTCAGTTATTTTGTAATTAACTTAGCTGAAGCAAGCCTATTGTTATTTCTGTTCAAATTACCAAAATCATTCAATAAGAATAATGCAACTGAAGTGAATTACTAAGTAGGACTTTATTGGTCGTTTTTGGTTTTGGTACTGGCAAAGCGCTTATTGCCAGTGCTTTGCCAACGTTTTAAAAAAGAAACGGCCAAGCCCGGCCCGGTGTTATCATTTTGGGGTTGGCAAAGCACTTAAATCTTCAGATACCCAAAGCTCTGCCAACGCTCATACCACCGTTGAAAGCACTGGGCCAATGCTTTGCCGTTCGTATTTTTCTGACTGGGTACCCACTTATAACAAAACAAATATGATGGTTTAATATATGCAACAATGTTATTTCTTAACCCTTTGTAGCCCATGAACTTAAAAATTAAAAATTTTTTTGGTAGATGTAAGGTTAAGGTACACTCAAAAAAAAAAGTTTGTAAAGTCAGCAAAAAATTTTGGTGAGTCAGCAAAATTTTAGTCAGGAGGATGCTTGCAAAAAAGTTGCTAATGTCAGCAAAATCTTTTGCTGAAAATCAGCGAGCTGATTTTTAGCAACAAAATTTGTGGATTCAGCAAAAGTTTTGCTAACACTTAGTAGATTAGAAATACAAAAGCCTTGCTAAAAATTAATAAATTTTTTTCTGAATTTTAGTAGACTGAAAAAAAACGCAAAAAGTTTGTAGAAAAATTGTAATTTAGTTAATTTATTTGCTGAAAATCATAAAACATATTTTTGTGATTCTTTTAAAATTAATTTACTATAATAACGAAATATAAAAATTTTCATTTTTCCACATTGACGACATGAATTTATTTAATATCTGAAAATATATAGAAATAAATATATATAACATAACAAAAATTGTCTTTCAATTACTTACATCAATGGTTGTCTAAATGATGCTATCGCAACTGCCGAAGATAATTATAGAAACGAAATGAAAAAATAAACAAAAACAAACGAAACGAAAAAAACAACTCTTTTTGCAATTAGAAAAAGGAACCATAAAAAATCTACCTAAGATGTGTGTCTTTGTCTTTCACTTTACTCTGTCTACATTTCTGTATATGTTTGTTTGCAATTTGACCACACATATAAACATTTAGTTTAAATAAATAAATATTTTATTTTGTCTTTTATTTAATTAATAGACAATTATTTTCACAAACCGGTGACAACGCAAAATTTAAGTTATTTTAATCCTCAATTTTGTTTTATGTATGAAAAACAGATACACAAGTCTTCCATGGTTGATTTTGTTATGTGTCTTATTAGAGTTGTACTTTTTAGTATCATTTTCCTCTTCTCTACTACATCTTGACATGCCGCGACATCTACTTCATTCTGCGTATATCTTTCAATCTGGTTGTCGTCCACACTATTAATGTGCTTATCAGCACAATTTTTTTTTAGCAAAATTAATTAGTAAAACATTAGTATATTAGTAAAGCATTAGTATAAACAGTTAAGTGCTGAATAAGTATAACAAAAAATTTAGCTGAAAACACGATTTTAGCAAAAAATTTTGCTAAAACATAGTATACCTGATTTACAACACGTTTACTAACTTTTCTACTAACTTATTTTTTTGAGTGTAAATAAAAAAAACGTATTACTTAGAAATTAAAAAATATACTTTATTTATTATTTATTTGACATTTTAGGGATTGTGACATTACTGTTACATAACATAAAAATATAATTTTTTCATGTAAAAATGTAAAAATAAGTAAAAAAATATTATTCACAGGTTTTCATAAAAACAACCCAATTTTTTGCACTTTTTGTATTTTTTTATAAAATTTTAAATTTACAAGTTTAATATAATTTTTATTAAAATAAAAATTATGTTTTTTCGACCTTTAATTTTGCAATGAAAATGAAAATTTTTTACACGTGTTCAAACTTGTCACTATTCGTATTATGCAAACTTCAAACTGACGGAAGTCAAAAAAATTACGCCATCTATGATCTTTTTTTTGGTACTAATTTGATCAGTGGTATGTCACAGTTGGGTGACACAAATTTGAGCGAGCTAAATAAATTCAGTATGTATTATTTCGGGGTTTTTGGGGTTTGTGACAGTAATGTTACATGAGGCTATAAAGGGTTAAGTTTATTATCTTTCTTTTAAGAAACCGGATTTAATAAAAAAATCAAAAAAAAAATAAATATAATTTTCATTTCATCACGGCAAGGCTACCAATTATTGTGGATAAGTAAATTTAAAAAATCAACAAACAAAATTATGTGTAGTTGTTTTATGAATATGGATATGAATATGAAGAAGATGATGAAGATAAAGCATGAACAGACATGTAAATAAATTTTATTTTTTATATTTTTTTTAGAAGTATGAGAATCTAGATGACTTTGTGGTTTAATTGTATGCAACATTATGGAAATTTATTACGTGTTGTTATTTCTAAGTGCAGGTTATAAACGCTTGAGGTTCCATAAGGTCAATATAACATACACTTGAAAGTATTAAAAATAGAAAAGAAACCCTTAAACAAGGACTTTAAGCAGCTTTTAGAATTCATTTGAATTAACAAGAATATTTTTAAGAAATTCATTCAGTGTTAAAATGTCTATAATGTTGTGTATACGTAGGGATCAAATATTTCATTGATCTATGGTTTAAAAAAAATTGCAAATAAAACTTTTACTTTTCTTGTTAATAATTTTTTATAATAAGGTCAATTTAGATAATTGTAACTTATGTTTTAAACAATATTAACTCCCATACATTTAATAATTTTTAAACTTTCACTCTTTTCTTTACATGAATCATTAGGCCCACTATCATCATTAGTGAATAATTAACTGCTTTTGGGTTTTTTTACAATTGTTAATGTTAAACATTAGAATGTTAATTTTTAACAATTTATAACACTAAATTTATAATGTTAAGTAATGTATTTCCTTTTTATTTTTCTCATCATCATCATTAACTAAAAGTAAGTTTTTGTTAGTAAATGTTAACATTCAATAAAATGAAATGTACAATTAAAGAAAATAATTTTAATGTTTTTTGCATTATACAAAAGATTTAAGACACAAACTTTTAAAAAAAAAAATAACATCGATATTTTTTAGAATATTGAATTCTATTATTTGATGAAAAACTTGTTTGAAATCAAAATAAACTTTTTTTAAATATATTATTTTTTATTAATAATTACATTTTCTTTCAACAATGTTGCAACTGATTAAGTTTTTAATAAGAATTTGTTAAAAATTAGAATATAATCCTCTTAAGAACCCAGCAGGAGCTAGAAAATATAAATGTGGCATGTAAACTCCTTGTTCGGTATATAAATCCGTTAAGGCGAGCTCTAAAGTCTAACATTTCCTCTTGACGGCCTGCCCTAACGCCCTTGTATAAAAATCTGAAATTAAAATTATGATTGAATCAGCTGTAGACACAAATATGTTACCAGGTATGACGCAGAATAAAATGGGAGATGGTTGCCAATCAGAACGGTAAATACACTAAATATGGTTAACGAAATAATATAAAACCAGTCGAGAAATCGTCAATTTAACACGTCGTCGTCATAGCACGCAGAAAACAGAGCTTCATGTTATGGTAGTTTAAGAGCATTATGTTATGATTGAGGCACGTATCAATCCTAATATGATTCCCATATTCATATTATGATTCTAGATGATGATAAAATCGTTCCTAGTGATCATAATACAATCAGCCAGAATCATGTTTATGATTGTTACGATCATAATTTGATAATTTTTTGTCGGCAATCATGTTCAATCGTATTTTTTCTCTTCCTGAGGAGGCGCTAAATTGCCATAGTTTAGAAACCCAATAGAATAAGTCACCTTACTGACCTAAAGGGACGTACCACCAAATTAACATTAATATAAAAAAATTGTAGAATAAATTTTTATTTTCATTTTAGAATAACAAAATATGAATACACGGAGTTTTAAAAACTGTTGGCACACCTTTTAAATAAAGTTCTTGCAAAATTTCTTTGATCTTGGTATATGCGCTTTTGCCAAAAATATTTGAAGCCTTTGAAACTGATATTATTTTTCGATTACTTTTTTTGAATTACTTTTACAATTATAAAAGCCGGTTATATGTTTAGGTTAACAACACTTTAAATCGTAGGATTGCAAAAAGTTTAAGGTCATAGGTCTGTATTTCAAATTGTTATCGTCACTCAAAGTTGAAAAATTAAAAATTCTATTTGGTATTACATCTCCTAACCCTAAAGATATAAATTTAACACGTAGTAAATTGGCGTGCCATCCCCTAGCAAATAAGTACATGTCTAAATAAGAAATGCCCGAATTATTTCCAAAAATTTTGTTATTTATCCCACTGTGGCACTGGCTCCCCTATGGAATAAAAATTTGTAGAAAATGGTTTGTAAATGTTGTAATTTTGAACAGTTGGACATTTATTGCGTTGATGTGCCCTTAACAGATAAAGAGTACCACCATTACAAAAGGTGAAAAACATTAGCGTGAACTTTGTTAATAAAGCAGCTTGGCCCATTTGCTGTTTAGTTTTAAATCAGGCGTGGACTGAGTTTGTTGATATTTTGCAACATAGAATCAGAGGTGCATAAAAAATTAAAATGCAAAAATTAAATGCATTTTTTTGAAAATTGTGCAAAATTTTATAATTTGTTGTTGCTTTTTCGCCATGATAAATTTGTTTCAAAAGCCACTGAATGCTAAAAAATATACTTTTTTATCTTATCAAGTTTTTCTCCGGCACATTAACGTTGTAATGCTTTAACACAAAACGTTGAAAGAATTAAAAAAAAAATTGAGAAATAAAGGTTTTATGCCCCAAATAAAATTTGATTAGTTTTAAAAACATCATGTTAAAAAACTGCACTTATTTGGAATAAATTTGTGAAAATACAATTCATGTTTAACTGATTACGTTAAATTCAAATATAATCTCCATAACAAATCATCAGTTTTATATATCGCCTAAACCGCGATTTTAAGACAAAAATTTAATTTTTTAAAACAACACAGAATTTGACAAAGATTTTTGGGAAAGCACAAAGTAAAGAAGTAAATTTAAATGAAAACGCCAAAAAAAAATATAATTTTTTTGAGTTTGAATTTTAACGTCTTTTTCAGACAATTGCAATTAATACTATAATTAATATGCAATTTTATTTAATTTAATTGTGAAAGACGTGGTAGAGAAGAATGAGTGTATTTTCTAAAAATCATAACTACACTGCGCAGTGTCTGGTATTGAACCTTCGTCAGTGACCCTGTTTTTGAATATTTTGAACGGTCAGTGATTGCACAGAAAATTTCATATAGACGCAATCGAACAAATAAAAACATAACAAATATTACATTATTCAAAAAATTCAAAAACAGGGTCACTGACGAAGGTTCAATAGCAGAAACTGCGCAGTCTGATTCAGAAAAAATTGAAAATTGAAAATTTGCAATGTAGTTATGGTTTTTAGAAAATACACTCATTCTTCTCTACCACGCCTTTCATAATTTTTTTTAAATTTATAAAATTAAAACCAAAATTTTATTTTTCGATCTTTTATCATAAATTATATATTTTTTTTATGAGACTATGAAATTTGATGAAAAAAGTTTATAAAAATTTCTTTATATTAAAAAAAATTTCTTCGATATAATGAAATTATTCATTGGATCTACGAAAAAAATCTATGAAATTGTTTCATAAATATCATAAGGAATAATTCTTTCCGTGTACAATTTCTCTTAAATATCAATTTTAACGCAAACTAAACACACATTACTCAAAATATTTGGACATAATCATTCATTATATTTTTTAAAGCTAATCCCTATGGGGAATGGACCGGTTTTAGCAGAGGATCGGTCCCTTCGTGCCAGAGACCGGTCCTCTGGTAAATCCCACCATATGTAAACAACTGGTAACTTTAACATTGGCTTGTCATAGGAGGGGGATTTGTCCTGCTTTAAACCACATAGCCGCATGCCACAGGACTAACCAAAGATGGGCATACCACAAGACTTCGCAAAAGGACCATTTCGTATAAAATAAACGAAAACTAATCAGAATCCAATGGGTAAAATTCTGGCCAACTGGCTTTTTCTTGTTAATAAGCATTCTGGTCAAGTGGTATGTCCTCCCTTTACCAGTCACAGGATTGGTAATTTCAGGACAATTGACACTGCTTAACCCACTTCAGTATTAAATTATACCAGTCCTGTGATAAGTCCTTCATTAACCAGTCACTTTTATGACAATTGACTTCTCATTCCCCATAGGGACGTGATTGAAAAAAATATTTTTTTTTTTTGCTTAGGTAAGAATTTACAATAGAAAAGGTGTGCACTAGTTATTTCGTGCACAAGCCTTAGATATGATAAAATGAGCTAATAAAAAAAAAATAAAATTTTTTTGTTATTTTTATTATATTAATTAATAATCATATAATTACAAATTATATACTATTGCCCTAACCGAGCACTAAATACTATGGCTTTCACCGCATTATAGCGAAAAAAGACCTCTGATCGGAATCGAACTCACGACTCCCGCATTGATAAGCCAGCACGCTACCAACTAGCCTACCGGAGCGCAAAAAAATTACTTTTTATTCCCAACGATTTTGAATAAATTTGAAACCATTATTAGTAGAAATTTATACAACTTTATGTGTTTTATTTTTCCTTAGACAATATTGAAATGAAAAAAGTTTTACGAATAAAAAATTGTTATATTTTTTCAAAAAGCTCAAATGTTCCAAAAGTGTTAGTTGTTGATTTAACATAACTTTCAGAATTCGTGTTTAATTTGGCAAAAACATTTTCGTTTGCACCCTTTATAAAACTTTTTTTCGATATAGAATTTTCCATTTTCCATTTCAGTTTTTTTTTTAAATTTTTAATTTTCGCATCTTTCATTTTTGTAATTGAATATTGCCCGTCTAATTAGTCCCGTGTGAAGAACAATTAAAAACTGCAATCATTTTTTTCACCGACATCTTTTTAATATTTTTTCTACTATTTGCAGTTCCAATTATGACATAAAAATATTACCATTATCTTTAGCCATATACAATGTTACCAAGAATAAATTAATATCTATTATTTCAAAATAATCTATTTTGATATTGAATATCTTCAGATCAATTATGCAGGTGGTTAACATTTGTTAAAAGCGTTAAAACTTATTTGTTTTTACAATTCTGTAAATTAGAAAACAGAGACCACAAAATAATTAATTTCATACTAGAACATAATAATTTCATTAGAAATGCCATTTATGTTTGTATTCTAATCTGGCTACCAATAAAATTGCTAACAAATAAACCAGTTTACAAACACACGATAGATGCCGAAAGAACGCACAACATAGACACGTTACTCTAGGCGTATTAAGTCAGCTTTAATGCAACTTAGACATTTGGAAATATCATTCCATTCCATCATTCTTTGAATGTTTGAATTCTGCATCTTTTTTTTTTTTAATTTCTATCAATTTTTACCTTAAAGGTTGCTATATCTGAGTGACTCTATAGTTTTTTATATTACAGTCAACGCAATAACCGAAGCACACAAAATAAAAATTAGTTTTTCTCTTTCTTCGTAAATAAGCAGTGTACTCAGCGGTTTCAAGGTTTTACATTTAATACGGACAAAAAGTCATCTTAAGAAGCATTTTTTCATTCAGCACTTACACTGTGGAGTCAATGTTTCCAAATTAAAATTCAAGATGTATTTATTCTAGAAATGATTTTGGAAAACCGAGTATAGTTAGGTATAAAGGTATAATAATATGTCCCCTTCATAGGCATAGAGGTCCCCATATATCTTCCGCAAATTGTGTAAGAGAAGGTCATTGGCTTTTGAACCAAAACTCCTATTGACTAAAAACTGTACTTTTATTACAGAACTTTTAATTTTTTTTCGTTATATAATAAATATATAGGACAGCTAAGAACATTTTTGGTCAACAACTTAATTAAATTTCGATCAGGATATTAGTTAGAAATGTTAATGATTAATATGCGTTTTTAGACCAAAATGTTCAAAAATTTCTTAAAATAAGAGAAATATTGTTTATTATCGTCAAATAAATAAAAACTAGTTGTATGTTACAAGTTTTCTTCAGTAAAATACACAAGATTTTCTTTTTTTAGTGGAACATATAATTATTCTTTGGAGAGATCTTTAGCATTTCGATCTGAAGTTTGAGAAAAATATATCGATGGACTAGGAATTATTGCATGCTTGGTTGTTTTATATTTCCTAATTTTAGAAAAATTTTAACTAACATCTAAAAACAATGCGCAAACTCTCATTTTCATGTAAAATTTGAGTCATTACCTTTGCATATTGAGCATGCCACTTTTCCGCCCTATTTATTCATATACATCACTTTGGAAATACCAAATTTTAATGCAAATAATATGAAACCACACAAATTTATATAAAAAAAAAACATTAAATTATAAGTCTTATTTTTGCATATTTGGGGTTGGTATTGGATAAAATTTCTTAATAGTATGTAGAGTTCAAATATGATTTCACAATGTGAAGTAGTATTTTTCCAAAAAAAAAAATTGTAAGATTTGCATGGACAAATTTATTTTGTTCTATTTATCTCTTATTTTTCTTATAGTTCAGGCCAAATGCTAAAACTGTCCCCAAAGGATTATAATTTGTACTATTTAAAATAAATAAATGTTAACCAATATACTGAAAAACTGTTATGTTTTCACTAGTTTTGATTAAATTTATAATTAAAAATTATTATTAGCTGACATTTCGCTTTTATTTAAAGAAATTATGTCACATTTTGGCATAAAAACGCATTTTAAAGATAAAATTTCTAACTATTATCCTGAACAGCGTAAATGCTTAATTTAGTTATTTTTTCCCCTAAGAATTAACTTAATTGCAACATATGTATATTTATTAAATAGCAAAATAGCAAAAAAGTTCTTAGTTCTGGAATAAAAGAACAGTTTTTAAATAATCGGGGTCTTGGTGCAAAAGTGAGCCAATGACCTACTCCTATACCATTTGGTATAGTAGATGATATAAAAGGGGGGCCCAAAGGTTGGTCCTCTATAATTATGAACAGGACACCTTAATACATTCTTAAGCTCCATTAGTTTCATTTTTCCCTAAAAGATTTGTAGAATAAATTAATCTTGGGTTTAAATATTGAAACATTGGTTCATTATTGCTCCAAAGTATAAATACATTGTTGTTATTTTCCGGTTTGTTTTTTTTTTTTTTAAATAGGTGAAAACAATACTTGTGTGTACGTAGTGTGACCAAACTCCAATTTAGCCACAGTCATCGCTGTGTCGACCGTGGCTCAAACTCGTTAAGAGTTGAGATTACGATGCATAGCTTGATGCTAAGGCAGTGAGTTCAAATCACAGTACGACACCAAAAAATAAAAAAGTTTTTCATATAGAGCAAATTAACAATATAAAATACTTTGTTCAATTGACACATAAATTAACCACTGATGAGTCCCAGGAGGGGGACGAAACTGTGGCAGTCTGGTGTATCCCTTTTGTCCGTAAAATTTTTCAATAACAATGTTTTCTTCTTCTTCTTCCTGTAAAGAGACTAACTAAAGTAATATTCTATAGTAATTAATATAAATTAATATAATTACGATTGTCATTATCTGACGGTTGCAAAACACTTTCTAACAGAAAATAATTTATATTTACGATAATAACCTTAAGTTGGAGGATTAAATAAGTTTCATATGCAATAAAAGGAAAATTAGTAATAATCACAAATTTTAATTAACTTTGTTTCACACACAAATAAATTCTGTAGTCCCTAAAGTAACCGGATTTTTAAATTTTTGATTTGCATTAAAATATTACGAGGAAAAACTCAAAAATTAAAAAAAAAAACACAAAAAAAAATCTTAGCTTTTTATTTTTCAAAAAAATACTAGGCAAAAATTTAAGAATGCCTCCACGTTAGGGAGGCATTTACGGTTTACGGTTATCGAGTGGTTTTTTGAGAGTTGTCGGTTTTTTCCAAAAAGTTGAATTTTCGAATATCGTATAACCCGGGTTTTTGTTGTCGACTACCCGGGGTTTTCTTAACTAGCTTTAATAAATCAGAAAAATTTACAAAATTCCTTGTTAAAAACGGAATGTTCTGAAAGTTTTTCAAAATTAATCTTTTTTTTATAAAGGAAGGAAGTTCTTTTTGACTTAAAAATTACTCATATAAAAGACAATAAAATTTGACTTAGATTACAAAATTATTAAATATATGTGGAATTATTGAATTGTTTCAGTGATATGATTCTATATTTCTTTATATGACTATTTTAACGAATACAAAAATAAGATTTACATTTTCAAAATAAATAGTAAAGGCATGTTTAAAGCATTTTTGTTTACTAAATAGTTTTTCACAAACATTAGATTAATTTGAGTCATTTCCAATAATGAATATTTGAATAAAACATTCAGAATGTATTTTTCAGAGAACAACTTCGAAATGCTCATTAATCAAATTTATATAAAAAAAAATAATTATTTTCATTTGAAAACCGCCGAAAATGTGCATACATAAAGCTGATCCAAAATAAACGATCTAGATATATCACCTAAAACAATCCAAATTCATGTAAAAATTTTCTATTTTTGAGTATAAATGAGTTAAATTCCAAAACCGGTTAACCGGTTTTTTTTCAAATTCCAGAAACTGGTGGTTTTAAATTTTAACTATTTGGAAAAACCGAAAACCGAGTTTGAAAAATGTTGTATGTATAATCGTTCATAATAGTAGCTTTTTCCAGACCTAGTCTCAGTTCCATTTTGGGCCATAAGTTGTAAATTTATATGGACATTTTAACTGGATTACACCGAGAGCCTCAGTGATATTTAAAAAAAAATTATTTTCAAATAGAAAATTGAAATTTTTAATATAAACAGCGGCATTTCAGTACCAAACTATGTTGAGAAATATGGCAGCTAACCTTTTAAAAAGGATTTATGAAAGTCATTTCCAGTTTAAAAAATATACAAATAACAATTATACTACCATTCATCATGCAAAATATCTTTATGAGTCATTTCGCTCTTATGTGAATATAATGTAGGAAAAATGTTGAATACAAAAAAATTAAAAAGAATAGAAAATTTATCAAAAATACTCTAACTTCCTTGCCACATATGCCATCCCCGATTTTCGTAGTATTTAATAGACTTATTAAAATATTCCTTTCCATAGTTTATGCAGTTATTGAACATATTTTATGTCACCAAATTTTGCACTTGAACTGCACACGTGGTCAACGATTTTGGGCTGCAGCAAAATAATGGAGAGTTAGAGTATTTGGGAAAACTTTTACATTTTATGTATTAATTTATAATTTTAACACATTCAGGGAACTACTGCTGTAAATATTTGTAGTTGTAATACAGTAATCTACATTTTTATATGACAAAACAGTCATTTGTAGAAGAAATTAAATTTTTGACCATGAATGAACTACATCATTTAAAAAAACAAATCACATCAAATTACTGAATTATGACTTTACATTCATTTTATACAGTAGTTTTTTTATGTAAAAAATAAAACAAATAAATATTTGTTTTTTTTGTGTTACTGCATATGTGGTCAATTTTTACTACAATTGTGGTTCATTTTTTGAACAGTACAAAACAAATGACAATGTTAGTTGAATTTACTGAAATGTAAGTCGTCCTTTCTTTAAGTGAAATTTCATTTGTTTTTAACTACATTTCAAATGGCCTTTACCTATATATTATTCTAAGTGTACAATTTGTTTTTAAATTTATTTCTAAAAAGTGTAAAAAAAATACGAAAATGTTGTGCGACCGATTATGGGGTATATAAGCCATACCAAGGGGTATTGTAGTTTCGTCTGCAAAAATTGATAGCACTTTGAAAGACGTATACCCCGATTAAAAAAATTAATATGAATTCAACAAAGAAATGCATCAAATTTAATAAAGCCTTAAATCTTATGAAAATACAATTTGATACGAAAAATGGTGGATCGTATTTTATATAAATAGAATATATTACATTTAGTTTGATATAATTTGATACGATTGAATCCAGTGAGAATAAATTTGTTGAATTGAATACAGGGGGCTAGATATTATGGTCTGATTATAAAGAACCTAATTAAAATTTAACGTACAGTTAAATTTTCGATGTCCATTTAAGATAATTTCAATAGATATTTTCAATGAAAATTTTTGGAGTGGATATTGAAATTTTGAGTAGGATGTTATGGATTTCAAAACAAAAAAGTTACTTTTCCACAGCTTAATTATTTGTATTTCTTTTACATATGCTAATATATTGTTTTTTTTAATCCCATATATTAATTTAGTTTTGCCAATCCAATTATATATTGCCCGTCTGATAACTTATGGTAAGATAAATACTATTAAATATGCCGTTTTACTAAAAATTACAGTAACAAGTAAAATTGTCTCTTACTATACGTACTTTCATATTTAACTATAATAATTTGTACAAAACTGGATCACATTATACAAGATTATTTAATATTACTTGTAATCGGCACGTTATATTAATTCGTTACATGGTTATAGTGTTCATATGACGGGAGTAATTTTGGTTTAACAAATTCGAAGGAAATCAAATTTTTAAAATTTTTTTTTTGTTGAAATTTTAGCTTTTGATAGCAACCTTTATAAATATTTAATATAAAACATGAGTTTTTCACCAGAACCGTTATATTTATAGCTGACAAATGTGCAACATCAACTTTATGAATTTGCCCCATAGGTGAGGCAGTTTAGCCGATTTGAGTTACTTTGAAAACCTTAAAACAGAAATGTATAGGGAATTAAGAAAATTTATCATTGGGAGTCACACAACAAGCATTGGGATTCATTCAAAAGCAAGGAAATTGGGTCTCATATGAATTGAAGCCGAGAGACATTGAAAGTCGATTTTGCATGTCGGAAATGCTGCTTGAACGCTACAAAAAGAAGTCATTTTTGCATCGTATTGTTACTGGTGATGAAAAATGGATACATTACGATAACCCCAAGTGCAAAAAGTCATACGTAAAGTCCGACCCACCAGCCAAAATAACGCCGAAGCCGAATATCCATTGCGCCAATGTAATGGTCTGTATTTTGTGGGATTAGAAGAGTGTTTTGTATTATGAGCTGTTGAAATTGGGTCAGACTATCACAGTGGACCTGTACCGAACACAATTGTACCGAATAATATTCCATCATGACAATGCTCGGCCACATATTGCAAGACCGGTCAAAAACTATTTGGAAAACAGTAGATATGAAGTTTTGGGTCACCCGGCTTATAGTCCAGACCTTGCGTCTTCTGACTACTATTTGTTTCGATCGATGCGGAACGCCCTTACTGGAATATGAATCACTTCAGAGCAGGGTATCTTTATCTCAAAACCTGAGCAGTTCTTTTGGCGCTTAATCCATATGCAACCAGAAAGATGGGAAAAACTAGTGGCTAACGATGAACAATACTTTGAATAATGTATCAATTCATTTTGTTATTATAATAAATGCATTTTTCAAGCAAAAAAAATAGACATTACTAACTTCGCAGTAAAATAGTAAAATCCAAATAACTGGTTGCAGAACAGCTTATACTGTAGTATGGCAGGTTCTAATTTCTTTACCTCCAAACAAGAACATGTTGCTTTAGAACCGGTTCTAGAGCCAGTTATAGAACAGGTTCTGGGACAGTGACACCTTACATTTTGACTCACAGGAACCTGTTATAGAACCGGTTCCATGTAACCGGTGCTAAAAGAAGTTGTTCTAGAACAGGTTCAAAGATAATCTATTCCAAAAAAATTTGCTGGGTTGTATAACCAATAATTTTTGGAGAAAAATTTTCGTTGAGCACCGAGAGCACTTAAAAAAAATGTTTAAGCGCTCCCCCTTCTACCCTACATAGAAAATATTTGGAAACATAAATACTAAGATCTGGTAAAATATTGGATTTTCAGTTCATATGCTTTGATTTTATCGCGAACTATATTTTGTGCTGCAGTAAAGACATGACATATTTTTATGTCTGCCATATCATGTCTAATTTGTAAAGCTTCTTTTTAACTTTGTTGTTTTGTTGATCTTTTTTTGTTTGCCAAGAGAATTGATAGGAAAATATCAATAATGCATGCAATAATACGTAGATCTACAAATAAGTATAAATATTCCTGATATTATAACTTCTCAGTGTCTTTGGTAATTTGTAATTTCTGTTTTTTTTTGTATTTTTGTTGGTTTTCATATTCTTAGCGTTTTTCATCTGTTTTTTGCATGTTATCTACATGTGTTAAAGATGACATGTAACAAATAGTTGTTTGTTAGGCGTCATGTGGTTTTAAGTGAAAGAAAATAGAAAACAAGTTTGCATAATTTTTCTTTCTCAAGTGAACAAATATAGGAAGTAATTTTTACCCTAAGAGCCATAAAACCATAGAAAATCATGCAAAGAAATGTTAAGGCAGCTGAAAAAAAAAACTGAAGAAAAAAAAATCATATTTTATTTTTCGAGACGAAATTAAAAGCAAATATCATCAATGTTCAAAGCGAATTAAAAAGTCATTGTGTACAATACAATTGTCAATGTCATAGTTGATATTAATAACCAATATGAGTTTGAAAAATATAATTACGGAATTTGAAGATACTAAAATTTTGTTATTGAGAAAGCAATTGAGATTTTCAAGATTTAATTAAAAAAAATTATCATTTCCTAAATAATCTTTATTGCATACGAAATGACTATTTAACACTGACACTACCATACGAGTAAAGAGACCTGCCCTGGATGACACACGGTATAGGTCCCGAGGTGGCAGCGACCGGTCCTTTGTCACTTTTTATATATGAAAGGGACAAGTCATTTTATTATGGCTTTGTCATGGGAGAGGGTTAACTTCCACTTTTTAGACACCTTTTGACGTATTAATTGGTGTGCCCTGGAAAAATATAAATACGGAATTTGAAGATACTAAAATTTTTTTTGTTGTTTAGAAACCAATTGAGATTTTCAAAATTTAATTAAAAAATAATTATCATTTCCTAAATAATCTTTATTGTATACAAAATAACTATTTAACACTGACACTACCATACAAGTAATGATACCGGTCCTGGATGATACACGGGATAGGTCCCGAGGTGACAGCCACCGGTCACTATTGTTATATTAAAGGGACAAGTTATTTTATTATGGCTTTGTCATGGGAGAGGCTCAATTTCCACTTTTTAGACACCTTTTGATGTATTAAGTTGTGTGTCTAAAAATAGATTTTCAAATAAACTCAAAAAATTTAGAATTTTGGAAAATCTTCTAGGCGTCAGTATTGCTCAATAACAGAACATTACTTGTGTATAGTGGCTAGCTAAGAGAGAAATTACATTTCCTTGTGTAGAAACAAAAAAAAGCACTACCCGAAAAAAAAATAATATGGAAAAAAACTACAAAAACAAAACATACTTGGTTTGCGCAGTCGTGTGTTATTTAACACTGTTAACCAGTATCAGAGAAGGTTTTTTGGGGTTTATTGGCTCAGTTGTTTTCTGCACTTAGAATACTATGTAGGTAAAGACCACTACAAATGAAATTTCTCTTGAAGAAAGGACGACTTACACTTCAGTAAATTCAACTAACATTGTCATCTGTTTTTTAATGTTCAATGAATGAACCACAAATGTAGTAAAAATTAACCACGTACGCAGCAAACATTTAACAAAAATATATTTGTTTTATTTTTTAAATAAAAAAAAAAAATACTGTATCAAATGAATGTAAAATCATAATACAGTAATTTGATGTGGTTTGTTTTTTTAAATAAACTACATTTGTTGGGCTTATTTTAAAAACTTGATATGCCACATTTAATTTTTTTGATTTAATTTAGAAAGTAGAACTTTAGAAGGACTTTTGTACTCTTGCTACTTATTATAAATGTGTAAGCTAGACTTTTATAAAATATTCATCAAAATATGACTAGAAAAGAGCCAAAACCAGAAATAAAAAAATTTGTCTTATCAAGTTTTTACAATAAGGCCTTCAATTGCAGTCAAAACTGATATTTCTTCTACAAATGACTGTGTTATCACTTAAAAATAAATATACTGTGTTACAACTCAAACAACTACAAATATTGTAGTGCGTGGCAACTAAATGTACGATACAAAAAGTAAATTAACATTTTAAATTGTTTTAATTTAAGAATACTCAGTTAAAATGCAGAAACAACAATTACATTTTTTTTTTTGAATTACAATGAAACTACCCAGACAGAAACTGCCAGTGGTACAAAAACCCATTTCACTGGCATACCACTGGCTAACCTTGGAAATGAAAATAAATTACTTTCAAAACGCTTGTATGAGACGCTTTACCAGCGTTTTCAAAAGCGTTTTTTCAGTACTTGTTTTATAATAATTTCAGTGGTCCACAAAAACAAACATTGACAAAGAATTGGCTGACACCACTATGCCAAACGTTGGAGAAAGTATTTTGCCAATGCTATCCAGTCAGAAATTGCCAATGGCTTAAAATGCTAACCACTGGTAGAGTTTGTTTTCATAAAAGTAATGTAATGTCTCGATAAAGTATGTAAAGTCTCGGTTTGAGTTTCTATTGCGGACAACTGATGATTTGTATTGTCTATCATGCAAATGATCAAACATTTTGAAAAGCAACAAATAAAATATAAAATTACAAATTCATATAAGATTTGGTTTAGAGGTAGAACAATTTCTTAACTAAAACAACAATTTTCTAAAACTTTTCTAACTAAATTGAAAATAAATATTATAAATCTGGGAAAATACGACATTTCGACAATATTTAGTAATAGAAAGTGTTTGAGGAAATTAGTTTGATGAAAACAATTTTAAGAGTTGTATTAACTGGAATTCTGGATTCCAGGGTAGAATTCCTTGGATTGTGGGAACGGTTAAATGGCTAAGTTTTCCGGGAGTTCCAAGACAGGAAATACAGGGATACATTTCGTGTTCAGGATTTTAAATACAAAAAATATCTTATTTGAAAATTTAAATAAAGTATAAAATGTTAATACCCAGCAAAACTTTGGTAATGGGTGCGATAAAGTAATGAATTACCTTGTAATGTATACTCCTTACCTGTATCATTATTTTCCAACAAGAAGTAATGAGTTACCGATAATTGAACACTCATGGATTACTTTGTAATGATACCTTATTACATTTTACATTACTTCAAAACATAAAATAATGACTTACCGATCATCAATTACATAATTACTTTGTGATTTTTTGTAAGCATGAGGGTAAGGTGTATATTTTTGATATCACGAAGGAAAACACGAAGCACAACAACTCATTTATATTTTAAGCAATAAAATATTATATGTATCGATAGCTCAGTTGGTAGAGTTCTCGCCTAACTAATTGTTAAATACCAGAGACTCCAGGTTCGAATCCCAGCATGACCACGTTATTTATTTAATAAAAAAAAAAGTTATTTCTTTAATTAAAAAAAAATATCTGTAAAAAAATGTTTTATACAGTTTTTTTTATGAAAATCTATTTATAGACACATTTCTTTTTCCCACCATGTAAATATATAAGTTAGTAGTTACTTTACCCCTTACAATTTAATGAGTCACCCCATTACTATTAGGCTCATCGCCTGTAAAATTCATCAGTGAAGTAAGGTGTAATGTAGTGCGTGCAGCCCTATGTCGATACATTACTTTACCCATGATTTGGTAATGTGTGGTTTTGCTGGGTATTTTATAAACATTTTGTATTATAATTTTTGTTACCAAAATTGTGTTTTATTTGTCGGTAGTACGTCAGTTAATCGTAAAATTGCACTTTTCGTAAAATTCGCGGTTAAAAATGCTTAAAGAATTTTTGTAATAATTTTTGTGTTTATGGCTCAAATGTCGTATTATACAAAAAATGCGATGATTCAATTAATGATTTTTAAACGACAACTGACATCTCTGAAAAAACTGACAACTGACATCTCTGATAAAATGATTACTTATTCTTATCAAAAAAATCCTGTTAAATTGTAATTTCGCTGATCGGAGCTTGTAATTTTGTAATTGATGGCAGGGTCAAAGCTTGTATAGGGTTGTCGGTTCCATTCTCAGTTGCAGCTTATACATGTTTGAAAACTTGTTTTTATATCAAAACAATTTACCAATTTAAAATACTTCGATCAATTGACAGATACACCAACAGCTGACAAGGCCTTTGCCCGGGCAAAATTGCATCAGTATAGTAATTTCATTGTGTATGTTAAAATTTTCAAAGAAATTTGTTTAAACTTTAAAAATCTTTCTTAAAGGAAACTTGTATATATCTTTTTTATTTCATATTCTGAGAAGCATTTCAACTTTCGTGGAAAAAAGCTATATTAGGCATATTTCAGAGCAATTTTGTGAAAGAAATAAAATTCTTCAGTCGAGCACATTTGGAAGATAATGTTTCAAAATTTGCAAAAATTGTTTTGAGAACTATTCGAGTGACAAAAAAAAAGACATAGGAGCCATTCCTAGTACCATTGATATGGCTTACTTTAAGATTTAAATTGCAATCCTAAACGAACATTTCTCGATAATTTAAATATTTTTAGAAGAACTTGATTATTAAAAAAGCGAAAAACCGTGTATGTGTGATTTTTTTAAAATTTAATTAAATCTTTATTTATATGGAGTAAAAAAGTCAGTCAATAAAGTCATTTCCGCTGTACATATAATTCATGTTTGTGTTCTAAGTCTTTTGTTTTTGCAGCTATTAAACTTTAAACATCCTTTTACTGTATTATATTTCTATAAATTATGTATTTTTTATTTGTTAATAATAAATATAAAAAAAGATTTGTTTGACTTACAAACTTTTTGCATATAAATATCATGATTTTAAATAAAATAAATATAATAAAAAATAGATTATTTTGCATTTTTATACCGCTTAACAAGATTTAATTCAGATTAAACTCGAAAACAAGTGAGAATAAATTAGAAATCTAATAAATATAAATAAATGTGAAAAAGTTAGTAATAAATACTAAAATTATGATGTTTGAAATCGTTAATAAAAAAAAACTTGCTAACACCTTGTTTTATTACTAAATTAGATAAAAGATAAAAATAAATTAAAGCTATAGCAATAAAGTCTTTAAGAATTAAATACATATTTAAAATAAATAATAAAATGTGGAATGAACATAAAAATATAATAAAATAATTTATTATATTTGAAATAATTTAAAATAATTAAAGACATTTGCTTTAACACATTCATCCTTACTATATAAATAGCTTAAAATGATATTTGTTTGAAATTTCAAATTTTGGACGAAAATGTTTGGAAAAAAAAAATAGTTTGGCAGGGTTTTCTAACATAAAATGAACAAAACTGTATGTTTAGAATTACAGCCGAATTTTAAATAAAAATTTTGGTTTATAGTAAGGTCCAAATTCTTAAATAGAATAACCTGATTTTAAAAATTCACTCCATACATGTCATTTCAAAGGTTAAATAATTCAAATAAACTTCTGTGTCACTTCTTTTATACCACTTACATTACACACAGATTTATATCTTATATAAGTATAAGAACAATTTATTGAATTCAATGAATATTCCAGTGTAACTCATAAATAAGAACATGGTATCATGGTGTTAAATGGCCATGTATTGAATAGCTAAAGCATTGTTACTACAACGAAAAACTGTTTATGGTCAATTGCACTTAACAGCTAAAACAAAATAGAAAAATAAGAATTGAAAACTACAAGTGAGTAGTAACTTTCCATAAAAGGCTTTTTCTAAGCAAAGATATGCAGTAATTACTGCACATATTTTGTTTTTTTGCCGTTGATAATGCAATTGCCACGTTAGGAAAATTAAGATTTTTTTTTTTTGTAACTATCGATATTTTTGCCTATGTTTTTTTGGTTAAGATGTCAGAAGACTTTAAGAGTGTTGAAAAAAAGTGGAAATAATTGTTTAAAAAATATTTAAGTATTTGAAAATAACAAAAAAAGGAAATAAACAATTAAATGTTAAGATCAGCTTATCCGAATTTTTAAATACCCTTTATAATACTAAAACATGTTTAAAATTAAGCAAACAAATAATATTAAACAATCAATAGTAATACAATTTCTTAAATACAGATTGCCATAAAACTTGGATAAAAACTTTACAAATTTTCGACACTTCGAGGCAAATTATTTTCAAAATATTTTTTTGTATTACATGAATAAACTTTTGTGTATGTGCGCGCCGATGTTTAAGCATGCTAAATTCTTCCACGTTAATCATTTATCTTTAACAGCGCACTGTGCCACATATTTAGAAGAGGCAAAAAGCTAATTTTTCACTTGTTCAGGAACCTCAGGAACAAAAAAATTCAAATATCTGCATCATCTATTTTACTGCTAACAGGGTGATTCACAATGTTTTTGTTTTCCTGTTTTAAGTGAAATATAGAAGTTTTTATAAAATTTAAAACTTTAAATAATAATATTTTCTTTGTTTTCAAACGGAATTAAATCCGGTAAATTTTCATTTTTTATTCAGTTTTTGAATATATATTTTTTTTAAAGATCCAAATATTGTATACATCTGCAACTTTTTGGAGTATAACTCTCCTTAGCTTCAAATATCAAATATCTTAAAATAAAAATGATCTGGTGACATAGGCTGGACATTTTGCTTTTGATTAATACCCCATTTTGGCTCCGCATATTCCGGCACTTGGGGGCTTGTGTGAAAAATCTGAAAGCTTCATGTTCCCGGGTATGAATTTTAATATGGAGTATAATATAATTATATACCATTCAATATGATCCCATATATAAACACATAGAAATTGATCCGAAAAATGGGATATCGACATGTTTCTAATTTGTCAAATTAGATATTATTTGATACAATTTCATTTGAGATTTGTCCATATTCCGGACATTAAATTATATCTAATTAGATATAAGTATATCTGATTTTATAAAATTTATCCGAGTGTTTCACACACTTTTTTATTTGAAATGACATAAAATAATTCACTTGCAAATGATTTCGTTGTAATATAAAGTCTTAACTTTCAGATAACTTTATTTTATATTGAACTTTACAAAAATATGTATGAGATTATATATAATGCTATATAAAATAATATGGAAAATATTTTCTGTACCCGAGTAAAAAAAAATGTATAAAAGAACTAATTTATTTGTTTATTAAGTCTTTGGATACAAGTCCTTATAGACTAGAACAATTAATTCTGAAATCTATTTATTATTCTCATAAAAGGAAAAATTTATTAACATGTTTTTAAATTAATTTATATTTAAACTAAAATCTAATAAGCAATGTTTACACTTTTTTACAATATTGCCAATCAAATGTTAAAGAATTATATAAAATAAGAGCCCTGTCAATAGGTTCATTTTTCCCATATTCAGTACGATGTGTTTTGACATAAAAATATTCATGATATCTAAGTGCATAGACTGGAACACGTAAATGTATATACGACAACAATAGCGGACAATCAATGGAACCTGAAATAAGTCCATGAATAAATAAAAGCGATGAGTTCATTCTACGCGATTCTAATGTTTGAAGGTGTATTAAGTTGCATCGATTTTCACAGGATGGCGCTGGGTCATGATAATTTATATTTTGCAATGCAAATTTGATAAATTTTACCTGTAGCTTTTCCAGGCGATTTATGTGAACTGTAGCATAAGGGTTCCATATAAAAGAAGCATATTCTAGTTTCGGACGGACAAACATTATGTACAGTAGTTTTCTAGTGTATGCATCACTAAAATCTGCAGAATTTCTTCGGATAAATGCTAAGACAGAATATGCTTTAGGAATTATGAAATTGAAATGGTTAATGAAACAGAGATCTGAGTCGAAAATTACTCTCAAATCATTGATTTCATTAATTGGTTTAAGTATAAAATCTTGAATTTTATACGATGATAAAAGGGGGAATAACATCTATAATAACTCATATGATATGAGATATTTTCCGTAAAATAAATATAAGAAGATATAATTTGATCCTAAAAATGGTTCTATTTAAGTGTATCACTTTGGATCTAATTATATTTCAATAGATACAATTTAATAAAAAAACTATCCAATTCTATTCGAGTTTTGTCCCGATATAATTACATCTAATTATAATGTATTTGATACAATTAGATATAATTAGATGTAATTAGATACATAATAATTCAAATATATTTAAATTATCGATATGAAGTAACATATATAATTGACCTCCATTAAACCTGGTTCAAATTATAAAATGTATCACTGAAATTTGTATTTAACTTAAATTTTATTTATATTTTTTTATGACAGCAAATTTTTGTTTTAAATGAAATTGTTAATTTTTATTTAATTAAAAAAAATGTTTGGTTGCAGAACAACTTATACTGTATTTCTGTTTTACAACCGATTCTTTTTATATTTAGTTTGTCCTATTTGCAATAGGTTCTTTACCTCCAAATTAGAACAATTTATTTTTGAACCGGTTCTAGAACCAGTTATAGAACTGGTTCTGCGACAGTTAAACCTTACAAGTTAACTCCCAGGGACCTGTTCTAGACACGGTTCCATGTAACCGGTGATAGGAGAAGCTGTTATAGAACTGGTGCATATGGAATTTGTTCTAAAAACATTTTACTATAGTTTTTGTTATTTGTAGTTTAAATCGATTTCGCAAAATTGTAAAATATTTTTGCGATTTTTGAATTATATATAGTTACATAGAAACTGACTTATGAAATTTTTTTAGTTTTGGATTATACATAAGTATGTCTAAAACGACAGAAGACGTTTTGATGTTTGCATTATATATAATTATATATTGGGTTATATATAATTTTATAAAAATTTAATCAAAATTATCAACCATTTATTATCATACATAAAATTTTGAAGTATTTTTTTTATACATGATTGGAAGTGTTTAGTATATATAAATACATATATTATTATATATAAATACATATTGATACATATGCTATTTGTAAATCAAGTATACTATTTTTCAGCAAATTTTTTGCTAAATTATGTTTTTAGCAAAAATTTTAGTTATAGTAGTTCACCACTTAACTGTTGTGAACTAATATTTAACTAATATTTTACTAATGTTTTACTAATTTAGTTTGATAAGAAAATTGTGCTGACATATCAAGATGTGGTAGAGAAGAAGAAAGTGATACTAAAAAGTATAACGCTTGTAAGGCATATAAAAAGTTAACCATAGAAAATTTTTGTATCTGTTTTCATACATAAAATTTAAAACAAAAGGGACGCCAACAATGAGTGTCGTATACATATAAATTATGGATTCAAAGACCTAAATTTTGTGTTGTCACGGGTTGTCAAAGTAATTGTCTATTAATTAAATTAAACACAAAATAAAATATTTAAATTTAATAAAATTTAAATGTGTATTTGTTAACTAAATGAGTATAGTGCCTATTAATACAGTGTGGTCAAATTGCAAACAAATATCCGAACAGGTAGACAGACTAAAGCGAAAGACAAGAACACACATCTTATGTAGTTTGTTAATTGAAAGATAATTTGTTTATGCTATATATAATTATTTCTATATATTTTCAGATATTAAATTAATTCGTGTCGTCAATGTGGGATTTTGAAAATTTTTATATTTTTTTTAAACGTATTGTGAATTATTTTTAGAAGAAAACCAAAAAAAATTCAAGATTTTCAGCAAATAAATTAACCAAAGTATAATGTTTCTACAAATTTTTTGAGTTTTTATCAATCTACTAATATTCAGCAATAGGTTTATAAACTTTTAGCAAGGATTTTTAAATTTTAAATCTACTAAGTGTTAACAAAACTTTTGCTGAATTTGCTAATTTTGTTGCCAAAAATCAGCTGGCTATATTTTGCTGGCATTAGTATTTTATTTGCAAGCACCCTCTTGACTAAAATTTTGCTGGCTTTACTATCTTTTTTTTTTTTTGAGTGTAGGCAAAGTACACCAAAAAAATTGGGTGTATGATGTCAATATGAAAACCGCTACAATTGAAAAACTGCAAATGAGTGTTTTAAAAAAATGTATATTTCAAAGACAGTTTCTGAAAAAATTCAAAATAGTTCAATAGTGTAATTTGTTAAGATTTTTAGCATTCAACATTTTTAAGCATAAATTTTTAAGTTTTTTTTTTTATTATTGTTAAATTCTTTATTGTTATTTTTGTGTGTTGTGTATTTGTATAAACATCTTTTTAACAATATAATGACTGTCTGAATGAACGGTTGATTGCAAGTGTCATGTCAATGATTTGACTAAAAATTTGTTGCCGTTTTTTATTAAACAAACTGTGAAATATTGAAAACTTCCTCTTTAGCAGTAAATATGTACACAACTGGTATATTCTACTTAAAACAAATTAAAATTTAACAGAAATTATAAAAAATAACTGACAGTTATATGACCGGCTGTTAAGAAGGAAGTATCGGTTATATTTCAAAACTAATATTAAGTGAATGACTATTATAACTTTTTTGAAGACAACCCATTGAAAATTTCGATTAAAATGTTATTTAGTAAAAAAAAAAAAATAATCAATATTTGAAAATTAATAAGTACATTATTGTTTAAAACACTTGAAGAAATGGTCAGTTAAATATAATATAAAAGTGTACGTTAATCCGGATATGTTCAAAATGTGAAAAAAAAACTGAAATTCTTTGCGATTCAAGTGCTTATTTTTCTATTAAATCATTCAAAAGTAAAACTTTCATGATGCAACCTTCAACCTCAGGTATTTTAGCATAAAGTAAATACATTTTTGTTTAAAAAAAATATGCGTAAATATTTTTAATAATTTTTTAAAAAAATGTCCAAATTGGGACATTTTTCACATTCAATGGACTGCATTTATTAAGTTAGTTATAGTTGGGTTTAGTTTTGTAGATTTTAAAAAAGTATATGCTGTCAATTTGTATTTACAAAAAAAAAGCTGACACAATGCGTAGCCCTTTTTGTTATTTGTGTAAAAGTCTGCTTGTCATTTATTGACCGGTAATGGCATTTGTTGTGTTGAAACTACCAAACAATATTCAGCGCAATAGCGACGCTTTGAAATTCAAACATGAAATTAACAACTGTTTGTTTACAAACGCTGGAACTTCGATATCAACAGGAACTTCAACTTCCCTTAACAATAGAAGAAACACTACAACTGCAGAGAAACAACAAACACAGAACCGCCACAAGCCGCGAAACATCTCGCCGAACGTTACAACTGTCCTTCCTCCTTTACACATTTCTTGGATAAAAAAGCTTTATGTTATTACCAATTTAAAAGCATACATTTTTTGTTTTAAACCCGATCTATGGAGATCAAATTTATGTTACCTAATATCTTTTTAGTTAAAGATATTTTATTTATTATGTATCTATTTGTGTCTAATTATATCAAATGAAATATAATTAGATGTAATCAGATCATGACAAAACTCGGATAAAATTGGATACATTTTTATTAAATTGTATGTAATTAAATCTAATTATATCTAAATTGATACAATTTAATACAACCATTTTTAGGATCATATGTCATATTGTATGTGAGGAAAATATCTCCTCATATATAATTTTATATAAACGTTTTTACTCGGGATTGTATAAAATTATATAGTTATATAAACATATATGTTAAATTATATATGCAATAATACTTAATATATCTAATTATATATTACTATATATACAATACAATGTTGTATATGCATTTTTATATAATTCAACATAAATGTTTAAATATATAAAACTTTATGTAAACCAACATTAAATATATATTTTTTTATAAGTTTTTATAAAGTCATATACAAAATTATATAGTAATATATGAGAGCAATGCTTTGCTTATTTTTTAATTTAAGTTACTTGAGATATAATTTGCGCAAAAGTATTTGCTATGTTCTTTTAGAGGAAATTAACAAATAAACGTTAAGGCTCTCTTGCAACAAACCTCATTTGAATAGTGAACAAATTTGAGAAAATCTAATCTAATAATATCGAATTATATATAGTTCGATACAATTATATATAATACACAAAAATTTGTATGGGGACACAAAACGGATGAAATTGTATCTAATATACATAAAATTGTACAAAAGTGTATCGATAAATTTTATGTATTTTATATGCAATTATATGTTCTAATTTTTGGGGTCAAATTTTATCTCATAGCATATTTAATTTATATATAATTTAATATAATTTTATGATGTGTATACATATTTTACTGCACACTTTCGGCAACATCGCCGAAAATTACACATGTATTTATCCAAAATTTGTATACCTGGGTTTCGTTGTTGGACTATTTGCTTTAAGATTTTAATTTTTTTTTTTTTAATTTTAGTATTCGTTTTTTAAATGTTTTAGTCTATAGTACTTAAACTATGAAAAACAATCACCTTTACTATCCAGAAATTTAGAAAAGAACTTTATTTAAAATTTAAAACTTTGGGTAGTACACAGAGAGAACTTCTTATGGCGAATCTTAATGAAATGTTTTCATTAAACTGATGAAGTTTTCTTCACAATGTGAATGAACAATTTCTTAAATTTTATGAAAAAGCTTTATAGTCTGAATTAAAATATTTTTAAATTAAATTTTAATTTTTTGTTTATATTTTCATAAATGAAATTAAACTGTTAATGAAAAGTTTCAACGGAGAAGTTCCATTGACATTTCATAGATCTAATACAAAAATTTATTGAAATCTTGCAGAGAGTTATCTCAGTGTAGTATGCCTTGACTTAATACTTTTTGCACACACAATAAATTGGTTGGAATTCCATTACAATGTTTAACAAAAATTATTGTTCTGCAGGATTCTCATACAGAAAATCAACACAACCGTATGTTGAAAAATAAAATCGACTTTAAAATAAAACTTTTACTTTCTTAGTAAGGCCCAATATTTACAAAGTTTATTTATTCTTAAATTTTATTTTTATGTATAAAATATGGAAACAGTTCGATTATTTCTCGGCTAAGATTTCATCGAAATATTTACAAAAATTAAATCATAACAAATCAGTTCAAAATGTAATTGTTGTCACCTTGTCAAAAAATAAAAATATTGTCACTCCAATGCGAAGAGAAATTAATTTTTATGTAATCGAGTGTAAGTTTTCTAGAAAAACATTTACTTTTATATTTGCTTCCAATATTTTTATTTATAATTTTAATAGTTTATTCTTTTTAGTGTATTAAGTGGTTATACAAATTTATAAAAATAATAATTTTAGCTACCATAGTTAAGCACCTTGGTATAAGATTTCCTTCCTCATGATGAAGATTCTTAATGATAGCTTAGCTTCCGTTTGATATTTAAAACCAGTAAATGTGAACTCTTTATCATTACATGATGTAACAACTAATTGTGATAGAATTTCCTGTTTTGATTAATGTCCATGTGTGTGAGTTTATATTTAAAGCAAAAAATAATAGATTTAATCAACAAATTTAAATTAAATTGTTTAAACATTAGCTAAGCTAAGGAACGTTTTATCATTTTCACATTAAAATCAATATTCTTTATTAAAAAAAAAATATCTTATCTTAATCATTCTACTGCTGCCTTAAAGTCTACACCATCACTTGTGACATTTCATAGAAATACACATTTTTAACAATTTTTTATTTATCATACAAACGCACCTGGTTGTTTTCATACTTACAAGAGAAGTCTGTTGGGTGGTTCCTCCAGATTTCGATGAAATTTAGATATAAGATAGAAAGGACTCAAGTAATACAAAATTGCTAGAAAACATAATTGCATATAATAATCCATGCATAAAAATACGAAAAAAAATGTCAAAATACCAAAACTTTCCTACAATAAACGAAAATTTCTATAGGCTTTAGCTTTTCTATACTAGTATCAACCTAGCTAATATGTTTGATTTGCTTTATTTTTGTAAATATACGGAGTTTGAAAGCTCGTTATACATTAAAAATAACATAAAAATAATCCCGATGCATATAAAATCAAAAACTAATGAATATATGTTTATTTTACGAAAGTTTTCGTTATTTTGAATTTTTTTTTTTGTGTTTTTAGCGTGTTAAATCGGTTTAAAAGTTTATAGAAACATTTTTAGCTTTAAAACTTTTTACTATTTCTTGTATACCAATGGAGAGGTCATCCAAATACCTTTCATTTGTTACCAAATTTCGTCATTCTTATTTATTTTGTCCCTTTTATTACATCTCCATGTTATATGGCAATCGAAGAGAACCCATTAGCGGTCGTTTCTTTGTTAATATTACTTAGTTCCCAAACTCTCGGTTGTTAGCTTAACTTATATGTTCTTATTTGAAAAGATGTCTCAACCTTTCAAAGTATAATATTTTATTTAGCCTTTTCTTTATACTAACAGCTTCTTTACACTCTTTTCAGTATGTGCCAGAGCAGGAAATGCCATTTAACTTTGAAAGTTGTTTTGGGAAGCTGTACTGACATTTTCTGTGATATGATACATGAATGTGTGGTCAAATTGTATTTTTTTTTTTTTTAATTTATTATTTTCTCTATGGTTTTTCTTCTTTTAAATATCTTGGAAAATTGTTAAACCGGCCTTAGGTGAGAATGCGTCATATTTCTGTTTGTGGTATTTATTCACTATTTGGCATTTATATGAAGTTTATGGCTGAAAGTGAAATTTGGGTGGTCTAAACAATTGCATGTAATAATGATAGTAATTTTTCTTAAAAATTTTTTATACTGAATGTAAGTAGAAAATATCATTGAAAACTATAATTTTTATGTATTTTTTAATGTTTAAAAACGAAAGACTTAAGACACAAACTCATAAATTAGAAATGCTGGTGAAACTATACATGGGCATTAAGCCCAAGTTCAGTCTTTTCCGACACAATAAGATCTACTTTTTGTTTATTATTTTAAAAAATATTGAATTAATTAAATAGAAAAAATATTGTCAATATAAATTCGATCAAACGTTTGCCTGATTCAATTTTAATTAAGAGTTTCATAATATCTATTAAATGTTTAATAGAAAATGAATTTGGTGCACACAAAATTTCCAGTCTTAATAAACCATATTGCAGGCGTAGATCAAGGGGTGATGACGGTGACATTAGAAAACTTAATATATAATTCGACACAAAATAGCTTAAAAATGATTGGTTTTGTAAGTTTAAATATTGATTAAATTAAAAATGTTTACGCATTTTTTGGTTGTCTTGGACCTGGTCTTGCAAAACTATGACAAGCATGTGAGTTGAGGCAATAGAGCGGCTTTTCGGTGGAGTGTGTATTGAATATTCTCAAATAGGGTTAGTTTATTATAAAAATTCTATTAAAAAGGTGTTCTTTAAATCGAAAATGTTAGAATTTGTTATAAGGGTTGTAAATCCCCTTTCGAAATGATCAAGAAATAGTTCTTAATCAAACAACCAAATCTGAAATCTTTTCTAACAGAAGTTTGGTAAAAAAAAAGTCGAAAATTCGTTTTACAATAATCAAAGTTCCACAAATTTAAAAAGATGACATTTTGTGTTACAAAAATGAGTAAAAATTTCTTATAATTTTGGATTTGTAGAAGTTTAAATATTTCGACGGGAAATAAAATAAATGCCGGAAAATTGAACAGAAAATTTAAAATTATGCAATAAGATTGTAATTCGACGGAGAAGTCATAAGTATAAATGATTGGAAAAGATTTCATACATTTCTCTTAATTTTATGTGTTGTTTTTTTTTTAAATCAAATCCGAAGGCTCTTAGAAAATCACCCTTATATGCATTAAATTTGGTTTTACCAATTTTTTTTTGATACCCTCCACAATGAAGCATTTACATGTAAAACATCAAAAAAAGTGTTAAAGGAATACATTAGAGGTGAAAACAAAATTTTGAGGAGAAAAACTTTTTTGTTTGTAAAACAGAAAACTTGTGCTAAAAACATTTTTAAGGTAAAAATTAATTTTTTTGGTGAAAAAAGAGGTGAAAAAAATTTGAAAGTTTGATTGATGTATTCCATGAATAAAAATAAAAAGTTCTTTAAGTGAATTAGCCTGTTTTTTTTTATTTTATATATAACTATATATATATTTTTTTTATTTATAATTTTTATTATTTATAACTTCACAATTATTTGTTGCAATCATTAAATTAAATGATAACTCTTAGTTTGCTCATTTTTCTCACTTCTGTACAACATTTCTTAATGTTTATTTTTTCATTGTTTAACTTCTTAACCGGAAATATAATATTTTTCGGTGCGCCCCGGTAGGCTAGTTGGTAGCGTGCTGGCTTATCAGTGCGGGGGTCGTGGGTTCGATTCCTACCAGAGGCACTGGTCTGTTTTCGCTACAACGCGCCGAAGGCCATAGTAGCTAGTGCTCGGTTAGGGTAGTAGTATATAATTTGTAATTATATGATTATTAATTAATAAAAAAAAAAAAAAAAAAAAAATATTTTTCCAAAAATCTCGACTTTTGAAAAATGATGTTCCCCTTTAGCAGCACCGTTACAACTAAAGTTTTGATTGAATTAAAAAATATTTTAAATTAAACTCGATTTTACTATTTCTTTTTAAAATTTAAATAAAAGTTTAAAAATATTTTGAAGACTTAACCATAGTTGAGACACAAAACGCATTTAAATATTCTCTATCAAATTTTCCCCCCAATAAAATAATTTTAAATCCAACCAAAGTTCCCACCGTTATTATTAATAAATAAAGTCATTTCACATTCAAATATTAAATTAAAAAAAGAGTTTAAATTCTTGAACATTTAAACTTTCAAAAATCATCATATAAATGTCATGAATAATCAAAATCAATTTCCATCACAACAAACGTTCAACATTTACAGCAGCAAAAAAAAAAAAATTAAGTCAAAATAACAAGTTGCCATACATATTTTGTAATATTTCCTTTCGTACTGAAAAGACGAATTGAAAAAAAAAATAAAATCCAGTAATAAAATTGCAATTTTAAAAATATTACAAATATGGTTGAGTCGACCACTCATTATGTTCCAAACATGCAAGCATGATGGCAATCATGATGACGACGACAACAACAATATCGGCTACAACGACGATGAAAATGATGATGATGTTCGATGACAGAGCTGATGATGATGATAGATCACCATTTTAGCAATGTCATCTCTCTGTTTATGTTTAATTGTACATTAAAATTACGCAAAGAAAAAAAACTTAATTTCAACAGCCATACTTCGTTATTTTGAAGAATTATCAATGATTTTTGTTAGACATTTGAAGGCATGATTCTAAAGCTTTAATGTACTCCATACTCATGCACTGTCTCTGAATGCATCACATGCATTTATCTCTTATACATGTCGCAGTGGGATATATCACAAAATGTTTGCAATAAATTTGGCTATTTCTAACTTTGTGGTGCGATTGCAATACAATTTAAAACAGACATAAGTGACTTAATACCAAGACTCATAGTTGGCGGGAATATGACCAATATGACGTGGGCACTTTTTGAATAACACATTTTAATTGCTCACTATTTTTTTTTTTTTTTTGTTTATTATTCGATATTTGCATAAGGGGTAGCTTCTGAAGATTTCCTGTTAATTAATTGGTATAGTTGTAAGAAAAAAAATAGCCCGTAGATTTCGAATCCAATTTAGCATTTTTGATAGAAATCCTAAATAAAAACTTAAGCTTGGTATTAAGTTACTTATGCCTGTTCCAAATTTCTTTGCAACTGGACTACTAAGTAAGAAATGTTCGAATTATTTCCAAACATTTTGTGAAATACCCCACTGTGCATGAGTGCGTGCTGCTTCAATTATACATTTATGTAGATGACAATTGATATTTTAGTGTGTGTCTAGAGTTTTGTAATAAATGTTAAAGTTTTTGTTTCATTTTTTTTTCTTCGTTTTGATTGAAAAATTAATATTATGGATTTATATTTTGTCTATTTTAGTAATAAAGACACGCAATTTTTTTTATCTACAATTGACACACATAATGATTGAATATAATATTTTTGACCATTTTCAAAATGGCCATAAATTAATATAAAAAAAAAATAATGTTAAATAAAAAAAAATTGAAAAATTGAAGAAAAACATATTTGCAACGTGTTTGTCTACATGATGTTATAACATGACAGTTGAAAGTATTTCTTTTTTTATTATCATAAATTACACAAGGCAACAATTTTGAAAAAATTTTAGGGGCTTTGAAAACCACTATACAATTTTGATGTATTGTGGTCCCAGTAGTACAAATATGGTTCAATTTTGAAATTCTATGGAGAGGTTTTTTTTTTTAAAAATTTTTAATTAAAATTATAAATTTTTTTAGACGTTTCTCCACATAATTAATGATAACTAAAAAAAATTAGTCCGATATTATTCAAATAAATTTAGAAAAACTGAAATTTACATAGCCTTTAATCCGTTAATATATTGCGTTTCAATCGGCTCAGTAGTTTTGGAGTTATAATAAAAAATTGAGGGAAAAAATATTTTTTTTACGTGAAAATAGCAAATTTTTTTGTTTTAAAAAAATCATAAAAAATCGAAAACGTCAAAAATCGTTCAGATTTATTGCTTTATCGCAAAGCCACATGTAATAGGAACAAAATGAGATATCGATCATAAAAATCGATTGATTTTTTTCGAATTTATTCACAATTAAGTGAATTCGCTCATTTTCACCAAATTTTAGTTTTTTGTCTGATATACATAAAATTGAGTAGTTAATGTTCTTCTTTCGATTGATTGAATTTTGAAAACATTTTCCCCATGCTATGTACAAATTTTCACATCAAAAATGCATTACATAGTAACATTCGTGTATTTTTTGGCAAAACCCTACCTAGAATATACTGATTCTATTCTTCGGAAAGACATTTGTGTTGGATGAGCTTAAATGTAAATAAATAAATAAATTAAATAGTAGAAAATTTATATTTTATTATTCACATTTATTATAATAAATAAAACAAGAAAATAAATAAATAAATATGTATTATAAACTACAAACTCTGAAATTTTCTTTTAGTCGATTTTCTACTATTGTTGAATAACGAAGTGTTACTCTGAATACTCCAGCAAAAATCAGCCATCATGTGTGCATTCCAGCGACCCTGGTATCGTTCCTCCATTGTCCGGATATCTTGGTGGAATCGTTCGCCCTGTTCTTCACTCAAGTCTCCTAGATTTTCAGGAAAACGATCTAAGTGACTGTGCAGGTAGTGTACTTTGATGCTCATGTTGCATCCAAGATTCTGGAAGTGAGTTAACATCTCTTCAACGTGCGCAACGTAATCATCACCCTTGTTATTGCCTAAGAAATTTTGAATAACCCATACAAACGAATCCCATGCATTCTTCTCAATTTCTGACATTGAACTGCCAAATTCAGTATCGTTCACCAATTTGCGAATTTGTGGGCCATCAAATATGCCTGCTTTCAGCTTTTCCATACTTAGATTGGGAAACTTCCTTGAAATATACTGGAAACATTCACTATCTTTGTTAAGTGCTTTAACATATTGTTTCATCAGACCAAGTTTAATGTGAAGAGGGGGTAATATGATGCGATCTCGGGGCACTAGAGCCACATTTATAACATTTGGCGTACCTGGAACTAGTGTTTCCCTAGAAGGCCATTGTTTTCTCTTCCAATGTTCTGTTTTAGCTCTGCTGTCCCATAAACATATAAAACAAGGATATTTTGTAAAGCCGCTTTGTTGGGCTAAGAGGAAATTTACCATCTTAAGATCAACACAAATTACCCACTTATGTTCATCATACTTTATCTTCTTCATGACCAATGCAATTACAGAGTATTCTTCTTTTACTTTGGTTGAATGTGCGATCGGCAAGGAGTGAAATTTATTTCTATTATGCAAAAGGACACACTTCAAGCTGCGTTTTGATGAGTCGATAAATAAACGCCATTCGTTTGAATCATATTTCTGTAAGCCCATGGCAGTCATCAAACCAGAAATATCTGTGCAGTACACAAAGTCATCCTCTTCAGCAAAATAATGAAGTAAGTCTTTTTCTCGAGTACGGTAATACGAAACTTTAGTTTCTTTAGTTATGAGACCTGTTTCTTTCATCCGGGACGCAAGTAATTCAGAAGATCTTTTCGACAATCCAAGGTCTCTAATTACATCATTAAGCTGATCTTGATTCCATGGTCTCGGCGAGAAATGTTTGTGTGGGATGAACTCGTCATTTTCAGCTGTAGATGGTAGTGCTGGATCTGACATATCTGATTGGTAAGACATACTTGAGGTTGAGTGTCCTGGTGAAGATGAAAGCACATGACTACAGCTTGCACCCCGATCATATTCTATTTCTTGTGAATGTACAACTGCAAGTGTAAACCCATCAGCAGACCTCGTGGGGTAAGACCATCGCATATGTTTTCCAAAACCGCTTTTTGTACTTAAACAAAAATAACACTCGGATGCGTGGTTCGCTGTTTCTCTCCATATCATAGGCTTCAAAATTTCCAAAAAAAAAAATTGAAATCAGGAATATGAAGAATTCAAATTTTAATTAAGAAATATTGTAATTATAAAATATTCCAAATCTATTAATTTATACTTACTTTACGTTAGAAGACTTCATAGATAAATTCAATCGACATGGAATGCATATAGTACTCGGTGTCCAATGCTGGTTCAAATTGTGCGGATAGATATTATAGCAATCTTGATATGACTTTTGCAATGAAGTTAAGAAGCACTTCCGTTTTTTCCCGGTGATATATTGGCCGCACACATAACAAAATAAATCTGGATCGTTTTTACATAAAAATGTTCTGGCTTTCTGGCTCATTTTTATTAATATTTGAAAATTGTTTTTAACTTCTAAGCTGTATGACTCTAATTTTTGTGTAGGTATTAAATGATGTTTGCGTTATCGCAAACACTTCTTGAATGAAATAAAAAGGGTCAAGGAGATCTTATAAATACTGATACTATAATTTGGGATAACCCTTTGTGTGGATACAGTTTGTGTGTGCTGCAAATTTTTTATTATTCCCAAGAATCCTAAAAAACATTAAGGACTTCTATGAAAAAAAAAAAATTATCCGTTACAGGTAGCTAACGGAAAATAAGAGCACTTCAGCGTACACGCACATTTATGAGCGTTTTATTACTATCCTACCGCAATCGTAAAAATTAAACAATCTTTTGTTTATTACTTATTTTTTTTTAATTATTAGAATCATAAAAATGTCATAGAGGTTTTTCCCAAAGGGGTTTTGCCAAAATGCGTGTCGTAAAATGCACCTGAGTTTTTATGTTCTGCATTTTCATTATATAGTAGGTACAATTTTCTACAGTGCTTGTAAATATGCGATACCTTCAATTAATTGTAAATAAAAATGTAAAGCATGCATCGATTTTTATGATCCATATCTAGTTTAATTCGCATGATATGTAGCTTTACTACAAAAAAATAAAAAGTAATATTTTTTGCAGTTTTCGATTTTTTCCAGATTTTTGTTTTTCAAATTTTTTTTTTTTTTTAGCATTTTTTTTTTTTTTTTGCTAACAATTTGTTTCATAACTTTGAAACTATTGATCGCATTAAAAAAATTTGTACACGTTCTTTAAAGATATTGTAAACCTTAATTTTTGTAAATTTAATTTGACAAAATCGGACTAGTTGTTTTTGAGTTATGACAACATAAGTGGAGAAATGGCTCAAAATATTGTCAATTTTAAAAAAAAAATTTTTTAAAAAAAAATTATCCATAGAATTGAAAAATTTTACCATTTTTGTACTTAGGCAGCCATGATGCATCAAATCTATATAGTGGTTAGTCAAGCCTTTTTTTGCTGTTGACCTGTGTTATTTATACAAAAATGTATTTTATTTTATAATTTAATAAAAATGTTTTACAACCATTTTAGAGTATTTTTCTATACAATTTTCGTTAACTCATCTTGATATTTAAATTACTTTATTTTTGCTTTGCAAGAGGGCGTTTATGCAGTTTTCGTTTTCAAAGTTTTTGTATTTATTATATAAATTAAGTCGGTGATTTGTTAATGTTTTCATAACTTTCAAATGATATCAGATCAAACTTTATTTAATATTTACCGCCTGTTTTAGTATTCATGATTCTAAACATTCATATCGTCAGTTAAAGTGCAAAAAACCGTAACTAGCATTTCTTAGTTCATAGAACGATTAAATTTTGAGGAGAACAGCGTTTCTATAGAGTGCTTCATAATCACTCAAAACCACATTTAATTTAGACTGAACAACACAAAAATGAAGAAAATTAAAAACATTTCTTATTTAAATTTGTTTCATAAAACCGCAATTTCGTGTCGTAGAAGTTCAACATTTTGTGTAGAAATTTAGTTTAGCTAATATAATCATAAATATCAGCAAACTCGATTTTGGAAATATTGTTGGTTGCGCGCTTTTACATTTTACCAGACGATATTTTATTTTCTTGAGCGTTAAAATGCAGTCAAAGTTTTTTTATAAGCAAACTTAAGATTTAAGCAACAAACATTTTATTATTTATAAGCAGAGCTGCGACTCGACATGTTTGTGTAAAATAACTTTGAACAATTTTTTTTTGAATTAACTCCTTAAGACCATATTTATATAAAAGTGATGAAGTATTTTTTAGCTCGAAATTTAAGCTTCGAAAGCTTGGAAACATCAACATAATTAATTATTTATCTTTAATGGCTCAAAAATTAATGCGATTTTAAGCAATAATAAAATTAAAATTATTAAAATTAAAGTTTTTGTGTTTATGACATTTTAAAATATATATTACACCACCGAAAAATATGTATAGGTACTTAAAAAGAAAACCACGATTATTTTAGAAAACACTAATTTTAAGCCGGTTTAATAACATTTAGTTGGCTTTATGGTTGCACTTAGAATATTATGTAGATAAAAATTACTGCAAATATAGTTAAAAACAATTGAAATTTCTCTTGAAAAAAGACGACATACATTTCAATAAATTCATCTAACGTTGTAATTTATTGTTGACTGTTAAAAAAAATTAACCACAAATGTAGTAAAAAATAAAGAAACATTTTCCGATGAAAAAAATTCCGATATGTTATCATATATATATAATTTCATATCACATCATATCTCAGGTGATCCCGAAAAAGGCATATCTAACTTTATCTAATAAGACCCTATTTGATCTCATTTGGTATAAATTGATCCGAAAAATATGTATATCTAATTTGATCCAGTTATATATAATTTGATACAATTTTATATGTACATATATATATGCTCAGCGCATACTTTGGGTACATCTGTACACTCATAATAATCTATGCATAAAAATACGAAATTATTGTCAAAACTACAAAAACTTTCGTAAAATGTACAAATTTTCGTTTATTTTACGAAACATTTTGAAATTTTTTCGTAATTTTACGCATGGACATTCCACAAAGTACACAAATGTCCCCAAACTATGCGGTGTACATGTACTAATATATATATATATATGTATGCACAGCGCATACTTTAGGGACACGCCCAAAATTGTCGCCGGAATATGTGGTGTATGGAAAAAATTGTCCTCATCTAATACGCTAGATGTATGAAAAGGCGCGAAAACTTTGGGGACATTCCCCAAAGTAAGCAAATGTCCCTAAACTATGCGGGGGAACGAATAAATGTCTCTAGACTATGCGCTGTGCATACATATATATATACATATATATATATATATTATGTTTTTATGTTTTTTTCGACCTTTAATTGTGCAATGAAAATGAAAATTATTCAAGTTCGAGGCCATACTCTATATTTCTTCATTAGGATATTGTCCTAACAAATAATCTATAGAGTTTTTTGTTTTCAAATTTATTATTTGACCCTTTCAGGAATGTGTTGATAGATCTATTTCGGGAATTTTCTAGGTTCCCATCATCAGAACACGTTTTGAAAGCGGTAACAATCCCATGCCAAACATCAAACATTCATATGAACTAGTTTACTCACTACATGAGAACTAATATACATATGAGTTTAAAGTTAAAGATTATAACCATTGATCAAAAAATAAATTGAAAACTTGTTTGATGTGCAAGATCCACCTCTGGTGGATATTCAATACACGTTTTTTGTTTTTCTCTCCTTTTTATATTTTGTTTAGTTTGTAAACAAAACAGGGGAAGTAAACTAGGCGGTACTTTGCCTTTTTTACAAGTTATTTAAAAGTTTAATCGGTAAAGTTTTTTCAATGGAATACACAGTTAAATTAACAAAGAAATATATTTTTTAACGTTCTGTCTGTTATTCAACAAAAAAAAATAAACAAAAAAAACCGACTTTCCATAATAGTTAAAATATTCAGTTAAAATTTTCTATTCAAAACAAAAAGTTGTTATATTATATTGAGTACTGAAATAAACGAAAACAATCTATTGTTTTTATGGATTTTGTCAATCAATTTTTCAACAGTTGAAAATAAACTAAAAAATACAATTGTTTTAAACGAAAAGTAAGTAGTCGTGTTTTTAACTGATTTTCAGTTAATTCAATGTGTATATTCAGTAGTATTTACGGAAAAAATATTGTGAGTGTATATATATAGGTATGCACAGCGCATACTATAGGGACATCTGTATATACATCCAAAATTGTCCCCTAAGTATGCGGTGTATCGAACCAATTGTCCCCGTCTTAATGCGCTAAATGGATGAAAACTTTGAGAACAGTCCTCAAATTTAAAATTAGTCATTTGACAAACACCACAAAAATTTTGTCTGTTTTTGATATCACCTTAGGACCGGTTAACGCCATCAAAAAGAAAACTTTTTCCATATCACACAATTTTGAGTCTTTTGAATAATTATCTATTACTCTGCTAGTTCTTATCCGATTTTGGGTTTTTATACCTTTTTGAAAACATAATTGAATCTAGAAAAATTAATTTATCATCTACACAGAAAAAATATTTCCCATGTTTTTTCAATTAAATCGATTTCTTGAAAAGCTGTAATTGAGAAATAGATTCTGCAAAGAAAAAAATCTAAAATTTCCACAATTGTCCCTACTTCAATAGAAAGAGAAAAACTATTTTCTGTTTAAATTTGTTCACATAAGTATAAATAAATCTACTAACTAAACTACATGTTGCTTTAAATGCAATGTTATAAAATTCAAGCTACTTATAAAAAATCTTTTGGTATTGCAAAAGCACTTTATTAATTGAATTAGCAATTTTCGTTGTTGGCGGAATTTCAGCAATTAAAGTTATTGAATAGGTATTTTTCGTGATTGAAATGGGTTTTTATTGGTTTGTGTGTAGAATAAAAACTTTTACAACATTTAAAAAATTTGACAAAATCTAAAAAAAGTGATTTTTTCGCCTTGTATTCACTAATCAAATCTTCAATCGATTTTTGCTTCGACTTTTCTTTATTTCGTCTAAACTTCATATTAAATATTTTCATATACAAAGAAACCAAATTATCCCATTCATTTAGAATTTACTTTGAAAAATTACCATACATCGTTGAGCACTTCTAGTATACATGGGTGGAATCAATATTGAGGAATCTGAATGTCTTGAAGTTCTGGGCAAGAGAATCCAATGTTATGATCGTGCTGGAATTACTGTACTCCCTCTGATCGCCTTTCTATTTATACCACCTATATCCGACCGAAGATAGAATAAAACTCCCATTTATGGGCAAGGACTTCTAAGTCTATTTTGGAGCTTCTGCACCGTGTGCAAAGGATTGCTTTGGCTCTCATTAATTACAGTTTGGTATTCAACTCTATTGTGGGTTGTGTGTCATTGTTCTATCGATACTACCAGTTTATATGTTCTGCAGAGATATATAAACTTATTCCCAGAGCCTGAGTTTTTATTCAAAATACTCGCTTGTCTAGTAGAGCACATCCGTTCGTTGTTTATTGTCCAGAGAATGGCACAACGCATTACAGAGAGAATTCGTTCATCAGTCGTACTTGACATTTGTAGAATAAACTCGCAGCAGAAGTATTTCCTGTTACTTACTATAAAGATAAATTTAAATCAAATGTTCACACTATTCAAACACAATGCTCTTCATTAGTAGGTGACATTCCCTGAGTGTCTATCGTTTAAAAAAAAAAAATAAAACAAAATTTTGAAATATGCAATATGTCTCACTGCACTAAGTAATCAAATTCTTACTGGAAAATTAAAGAATCTGGTCACAGTTATTAGGCAATAAAAACGGAAACTAAAAATCTGTCACATATTTTTCCAAATATCGTAATTTTTAAGGATTAATTATTTAAATCTTACCATGACTACTGATTGTTTTTTATTATTATTTTTTATTTTAATCTTTGTCTAAGCGCGGTCAATGTTAAAGGGATTTAATCCTATAATTTTACATTAATATCTATTTTCATTTACTATGTTTGTCTTCTTTAATTTCAAAACTCTTCCTTACTTATTCTAATATAATTTTTTTTCCTTCCTCTGTTAAATTTTGTTTAATTCTTGATTTACCTTCTCGCTGTATTATTATCTGAGAATTGTACACGTGCAATTTTTTGTGGTTTTTGTTTTATATGGACGGGGAAAAACAAAACATAGGGAAGGTATCCGTTGTAATATAAAAAAAAATTTTAAGAATTTAAATAATTTAAATAATTGTACAAATTGTTGGCAATTAAGTAAGTGAAACTAACGAATTCATCAATTAAATTTACCAATTATGTTGTCAAGAAAAATAGTTTGTAAATACAATTAACTTGTAACGTTAATTAAGAGGAAAAATGTTTTGGGTTTTGAAGGCAAAACGATTTGGAAGTATTTAAATTTATTTAAAGTGATTTTGTTTTAGAAAATTTATAACCAAAAATATTAATCATTGGCCAAGTAAATTTTTATTTTGTTAAAAATTCTTCTAACTTTTTCACTAATTGCTCGAGGAGCATTCCAATTGCGTTTACTACACCTTCCCTAAGTAAGCAAATGATTCTGCTGTACATCATTAGCTTTTAGTCTAACACACATACATATACACAGAAAAAATTATCAATCTAAAATATCTAATTGAAGATTTGATTTGAATTTAATTGGTTTCTAAAAAAATGTTTAATTGAATCAATTAATATTTTAATTGACTTTTAAATATATAAATAATATATTTTATTTCAGACGTAATTCTCGAATTATTTTTTCATACACTGTATGCTTAAATACAAAATTTCCGGAAAAAAGTACCAAATGCATTTGAAGTTTACAAAAACACACACAAACATACCAACAGACGCAGTATTACCAAAAACACACATATCGTTCACACACTTTTTTTGTGAGTATCATTTTTTTTTGTAGAAGTTATTTATAACTTTTTTTTCCTTTTTAACTTTGAATAAAAGTTTTAATTAATATGTTCATTGCTGTAATAGGTGCAAAATCAATTAAAATATTAATTGATTCAATAAATTTTTTAATTGAAATCCGCTTTTAGTTTTTACTGTGTAGTAATATTAAAGTAAAATGAAACGTTTGTTGGTTTGTGCGAATAAATTTAATCGTGTACCTCGTTTTACGTATAGAAAGAACATGTGTGTGGTAATTTAATACTTTGACTTTGTTTATCGTATTGCGTCTTAAACATTTTTAGTTGCTTTTTTTTCTAGAATCTTAGCAAACAAAATAAAAAACTAACAGGGAATACGAAATAAAAAATTGAAATCTAAAATACCTTAATGAAAGCCGCTTTTCAGACGTAAAGTGCACATACCAATGTAGAATATATAATGGCATGTGTTGTTAGATTGCACAAATGGGAGAGTAACTTACTCGTATGATGATTTTTTTTTTGTTCAATGTGCTCAAACATTAAACAGGAAGCATTACACAGTTCAACCAAATCAGAAGAATTTGATGTATTGGTGTTGGGACCTATCATTTCTGAAATACTTTTGGACACAGATGACGAATATGGCCTTAATTTTTTAAAATTAGCTATAGTTAAAGAAATGTTTGAAAACACTTTTTTTAAGAAATTTAAATTTTTTGATAAACTTTTTATAAAATAATACAGAATTTAAAATAATATTAAATAAAAAATAAATTGTTTGCTACATTCAATAACTATTAGGGGCTACATCCACTTAGAAGTCCTAATAAAGCTAGTTTTCAAATATTTTTCCTGGAAGGACAAGTTAATTTATTACCGCCAAAATTTGTATACATATTGAGACAACTTTGAACTTTTCTTAAATTTTTTTTTTTTTAAATAATGATTTCCAAACAAACGATATCTAATCTCAGGGGGTCCCCTCAAAAAACTGTTTTGCGGTGAGCACGATATCTCATCGGAAATGAGAAAAGTAAAAACATTTCTTCAAAGTAATAAATGATTTTTTTTTTTTTTTTTTACAGAGAAGCAAACACTCAGGAAATGCTTCCTATTAATTACTGTGTTGCTTTCTTTGGAAAGGGGATAGTGGAGAGATGAAAGGTGGTGAAATATGAAGGCCTTCAAACATGGCAACACTGTAATTGCGCGAGATGATAAGTCTTAGAACAGTTGTTGCTCGCCACCTGATGTAGAGTTGGCAAATTTATTGAAGCTTTTTGTTTCATAGCCCTGATTCACTGATCACTTCGGTGGGGTTAAGTGCTATGGGAACACTGAAGGTGGGCGCAGCGTTACATATAAGTGCTAGAAAACTCATACATATTATTTTTCTTCATTGAAGTTGTCGTCACCGGGAATCCAACCCGGGACCATCTGTGTAACAGTCCAACGCGCTAACCATTACACCTCCACGCCCATTTAGTCTTAGAATGTTCATAAAATGGAAAATATGTATAGAAGAGACAAAATCTACGATCAATCTAAAAAACATATAGGGTATACAAGTTAATAATGTCGATATTTTTGCTTGAAAAATGCATTTATTATGATAACAAAATGAATTACATTATTCAAAGTATTGTCCATCGTTAGCCACTACTTTGTCACATCTTTCTTTGATCATATGGATACGGCGCCAAAAGAACTGCTCCGGTTTTGAGGTAAAGAATGAATCAAACAAATTTCTGATACCTTGTTCTGAAGTGAAGCTTATTCCACTAAGAGCGTTCTGCATCGATCGAAACAAATGTTAGTCAGAAGGGGCAGGGTCTGGGCTATACGGCGGGTGAGGCAAAACTTCCCGGTCCACTGTTTTCAAAATAGTTTTTGACCGGTTTTGCAACATGCATGTGGCCGAGTGTTATCATGATGGAAGATTATGTCCTCGTGTCTGGTCGAATATTCTGGTAGTTTTTCGTTGATTACTCTCTTTAAACGAATTAATTGTGTTCGGTACAGGTCCCTGTGATCGTCTGACCCGATTTCAACAGCTCATAATACAAAACACTCTTCTGATCCCACCAAATAATGCCCGGGATTTACATATGACTTTTTGCGCTTCGGGTTATCGTAATGTATCCATTTTTCATCACCAATAACAATACGATGCAAAAATTACTTCTTTTTGTAGCGTTCAAGCAGCATTTCCGACATGCAAAATAGCCTTAACGTCTCTTCGCTACAATTCATATGGGACCCAAGGTCTCTCCTTGTCTTCTTCAAGTTTTTTGAGTTGGTGCATGATGATCGTAAGCTTCTACCAACAATCGATAACTTTCAGCAGCCGTTTTCTTCAAATGAAAGAAGGCTATCAGACTTCCCCGCAAAACATCTTTTTTAGGCACAAAATTCGACATTATTATATCGATTGAAAAAAATGTGTGTTTACACTTTGGCGTCTATCTAATACTACGCTACCTAAACAGTGTTAAGAATCATCTCTAGGAAGTTTATATGTTCTAGAAATTTGTTTACTGAGATCTTAGGTAAATTTTTGTAGTTGATTGTTTCCTTGAATTTTGAACGGTTTGCTACCTATGGAAAACGGGAAAAAAGGTAAAAAAAATCGAATTTTTTAAGTTTTTTGCGATTTTGATCTGGAAGGTGAAGTTTTTTTGATTTTATATGTTCGCAATTTTTGTTCTTTATGACAAGAGCTACAACTTTGCCATAGAGAGTAAATCGAAATTCTGAACGGTTTGCAAGATATGAGCCTGAGAAAATGATCACTTTTTTACGTAAATGATACCGAGGCCCCAAAGCTTTGGCGGCCCATAAACAAAAGAGTAGATGACTTTGGGAAAAATTGGGAGACACGGGTCTTTTTTTTAGTCTTTATCACGTAGTGGTGTCCGTATATGGTTATTTTTTGTTGCACTGTGTTATTAAAATATTTAGCACGACAAGATCCAAAACTTTAATAAGTACCTTTAGTGAACATCACAGGTTACTTAATTTAGGAAAAAACACGCGCACTTTCTCTTTTAGTTTAAGAAAAAAATTCCTTAAACTACAAAAATGCGATATATTTTTATGCCTTAAAATATGGAGTCGATTTGTCACATTCTTGATTAATAAAATTAATCAATACCAACCAAGTTTCAGTTAATTGAAGTGGGTTTTCTTAAAAAAACTATTTTAAATGATGCATGTTCGAAAATTTATTGTCTTTTCTTTTTATAGAAAATACATACAAAAGAAAATACATACACAATTAATTAAAAAAAAAAATAAAATATTCAAAAATTTTGAGCTTCAGATTGAGTTTTCGGAAAATATTAATATGGAAGCGACGATTATTTCGCTGAAATTAATTAAGTGGAATATAATTAACATCATGTGTTAAAATTTTGTAAATTTGCTTAAAGGATTTTATAATATTCCCTAATTTTTTAGTTTTCACTCTAATTGTAAGGATATCCTATATCCTTCATCCAATCGCAATTAATTGATATGGTTTTTAAGTGCTCAAAGTCCATACTTTAAAACTTTATTACAATTTTATCGTATTTTATATTAGTATGAAAATTTAAAGAAAACCTAGATTTTTGGTAAAAGTTAAATTGGGAATATTTCGAAAAGTGGAGCTTAAGTATATTAAAATTTGGTATTCACAATCGTGATCTGCTTCCTAAAATCCATCACAATTGACGAGTCGCATCTCCGATCTATTTGTAGTGTTTAGCAGTGTTATTTAGAATTTGAAATTTTTCTAAATGAAAAATGAGAAAAGATTTTAATATTGTAGTATTTCGATAAAGGCTTTATGCTCGTAGCAACAAAAGTTGTCGAAATAAGTCGGTTGGTGCTTTCAATTTCTCTTTGTACTAGGGATTTTAAATATGCGTCATTATGAAGGCTAATTTTTACAAAAATTAAAAAAAAAACAGAAACAAATCCACCGTTTATTGCAAATACAACGTTTAAATTCTTTTTTTTTATTAATTTTCATTAATAATTTTCTTATCTCTATTTGTTTCTGGTAAGTGAGACGTAGTCATTTAATTTTTTTTTTTAGAGAAGCAACACGTTTTATTTAATGTCGGCAATTATGTATGGAATACAATATGAGATAAATGTCCGCCTCTGTTAGCCTCAATAATGCGAGCCCTTTTGAGCACATTTTTCATTACATTCTCACACATTTCACGCGGTATTTCATTAATTTCATCACGATTATTTTGTTTGAGTTGCTCAAGCGTTTCTGGTTTGTTTGCATAAGCCCTGCTTTTCAGATATCCCTACAAAAAGAAGTCCGGAGCAGTCAAATCAGGCGACCGTGGAGGCCAATCAACATCACAATTTCTTGAAATAACACGTAACTTTATCATCGTCACAGTAATCGATGATTGATTTTGATAAAATGTTTAAACGATTAAAACACGTTGGTTTATCGAATATTTTTCCATAATAAATTTGCCACGTGTCTACTTCACGACTGCCAAATATTAACTGTCAAGACTAAAGTTTACCAAAATGGTGGCAAAACAATGGCGATATACCTTCCCGGTATATCGCCATAATATGATTTTTTGCACAACTTATTCAAAAACTTGAATAAGTTTTACAAGATTATAAATTAAAATGCAAATTATTCGTAATATCTTGTTAAGATATTTGTTTTCCGGTAACGACTTTTGAAGTGTAAGTAATTGGCAATTTGTGATAATTTCTTTAGGTATTTAAACAGCTGGACTTTTTGTCTATTGGATTAAAGATTCACAACAATTACACAAAATAAATGTAACTCAAATGCAGTAGCTTTTAACGATTGTTAAAAAATACAACTTACAAAACCTGTTAAACTTTTTGAGAGTAGCGCGCCTTATGGATATATTTAATATACTTCTACTCAACCAATTTATTTTATATCTTTATTAAACAAAAAAATATTTACAATAATCAACAAAACATTAATTTCCACAAAAAAAAAAAAATAAAGAATCAAAGCTACTAAATACTACCAACCTTATAATTATAAAAATTCCTTTTGGCACTACACGCTTACTTCTTTGCCATTAACACTACTAAAAGTTTTTGAATATAACAATGCAGAAAACGCTGAATATTTTTTGTTATACATTAAAAACGCCTAAAATGCATAGAGAATAACAAAAAGAATATGCAGTTTTTTGTTTAAATATATTTTTATGAAAATGTATATAATTTTTATATCTATTTTGTGGCAGAGAGGGCTGCCATTAAAAGTGAAATATGTATGTCTTACCTTGGCATCTATAATGTTGCACAACACACAGTATCACAACGCGAGTAGTGCAACAACGTGCAACGCACTATAATTTAGATGTTTTTGCCGCTTATAAAAAATACTTTTTAAAACCTCAAAACTAAATATGCTTTGAGGGAGTTTTTTATTTAAGTTTTTTTTTTGCCCCCTTCTCTCCCTTGTATCAAAATTTTGTTAAGAATAAGCTGATTTTTTAAGTTTTGTTTTTATTTTATTATAACACTAGACACAATGATATTCATCTTTTTTTTTTTAGCTTTTGTTAAGGCTTAAAAATAAATTGCATTTTATTTTTTAACCCTTTGACGACGAATGGTTGATATATGTTTCTATTTCTATCAAAATAATATAATTTTGTAATAATATAATTCATATATTTATTTAATGTGCGCCCCGGCAGGCTAGTTGGTAGCGTGCTGGCTTATCAGTGCGGCGGTCGTGGGTTCGATTCCCACAAGAGGCATTGGTCTGTTTTCGCTACAACTCGCCGAAGGCCATAGTAGTTAGTGCTCGGTTAGGGTAATAGTATATAATTTGTAATTATAGGATTATTAATTAATAAAATAAAATAAAAAAAGAAAAAATAAAATATTTATCTATATATATATATATAAAATAGAATGTGTGTTTGTTTATTTGTTTGTTTGTTTGTTTGTTTGTATGTATGTACCTTATAGGAGACCAGACCACTGGACCGATCTTCCTGAAATTTTCACAGTATGTAACTGGAACTCCGGAATGGTCAATAGGATACTTTTTTTTGGCCACGCCCACTTTTACGCCCACTATTTCATTATTTGAAATTGTATACACATGATGCTTTAGCCTTGGGATAGAAAGCTAAATTTTCACCATGTGTTCTTTGGAACATGACAAAATTTCCTGTACTTTTACTTTTTAAAATTTTGCCCAGGAACGTGGTAAAAGGGGGGATAAAAGTGGGAAAAAGTATCCCCATTAGCGGCCTCACCGAACCCTTTACGATAGATAGCTGAAAGTTTCACCATATGTTCATTCGGATATAACCCAACTTTCTGCAGTTTTACTTTTTGGAATTTTGCTCAGGAACGTGGTAAAAAAGGGGATAATAGGGGAAAAAGTCTCCCCCTCAGTGGCCTGACCATACCACTGGACCGATCTTCCTGAAATTTTCACAGTATGTAACTGGAACTCTGGAATGCTCAATAGGATACTTTTTTTTTTGGCCACGCCCACTTTTACGCCCACTATTTCATTATTTGAAATTGTATACACATGGTGCTTTAGCCTTGGGATAGAAAGCTGAAATTTTCACCATGTATCACCATGTATTCTTTGGAACATGACAAAATTTCCTGCACTTTTATTTTTAAAAATTTTGCCCAGGAACGTGGTAAAAGGGGGATAAAAGTAAAAGTGGGAAAAAGTCTCCCCATTAGCGGCCTCACCGAACCCTTTAGGATATATACCTGAAATTTTCACCATATGTTCATTCGGACATAACCAAACTTTCTGCAATTTTACTTTTTGGAATTTTGCTCAGGAACGTGGTAATAGGGGAAAAAGTCTCCCCCTCAGTGGCCTCACCAAACCCTTTGGGATAGAAAGCTGAAATTTTAACCATGTGTTCTTTCTGATATGTCCCAACTTTGGAAAATTTACTTTTTACAATTTTGATACGTAACGTGGTAAAAAGGGGGATAATAAGGGAAAAAGTCTCCCCTTTAGCGGCCCGACCAAACCCTTTGCGATAGAAGGCTTAAATTTTTACCATGTATTCTTTCGGATATGTCCTAACATTCTAAAATATCACTTTTACCAATTTTGCTCAGTGACGTGGTAAAAAGGGGGATAATAATTTATTATATTATCTATACTAATATTATAAAGAGGTAATGTTTGTATGTTTGTTTGTTTGTAGAAAGTAATCTCCGTAACTAATCATACGATTTCTAAATTTTTTTCACCAATATTTAATTTGGTCCTCCAGGATGGACATAGGCTATATATATTTCAAGTGGGCGTGGCACCTCCCACATAAATTGAATAACATCATATATTTTGACGATTATGATAGCAAGAGTTTTGAAACATTGCAGTATCCCATATGTTACTGATTTCAATAATCAGGAAAAAAAATGGGCGGGATCGGAGCAGTGGGAGTGGCAGCTCCCATACAAAGTAAATATTTAATATCATATATCTACAGTTCTATAATAGCCAGAGTCTTAGAAATTTGTGCACATTGATTATTTGTTAATGTGAATAGTCATGGGAAAAATGGGCGTGATCGGACCTGTGGGCGTGTCAGCTCCCATACAAAGTAAATATTTAATATCATATATCTACAGTTCTATAATAGCCAGAGTCTTAGAAATTTGTGCACGTTGATTATATTATGAATAGTCATGGGAAAATTGGGCGGGATCATACCAGTGGGCGTGGCAGCTCCCATACAAAATGATTATTTAGCTCATATACAAAATTAATATTAATATTAAATATCTAGGGTTCTATATAAGCTCTATAGCCTTCAAATTTTGTACGAGTCCATCAATTACAAATATTAGTAGTCGTACTGAAAATGGGTGGAATGGGATAAATGGGCGTGGTACCAAAAGCAAAAAACAAATAAGCATTAAAATAAATTATCACATTCAAGACTTTTTGCAAGCTTATTTAATAATGTTTTTCAAAAATTGTTTTAGCGTTCCTCATAGTCCTAGAATAAATAAAAAAGGTAAAGAAGGAAACAATAAATTTTATGATATGGTTTTAAGTAACAATTCATGTTTAATAGGTATACTTAACATACAAAATATATTATTATTATATTATTATTTGCGTAAAAGAAATTTCTTGATTTAAAGAACTAATTACAATTAAAATTTGAAGGCAAAACAAAGTTTGCCTGGTCAGCTAGTGTAATATATAACGTCATAGGAACTTATATATGCGCAAATTATTTTTCTATAAATTTTTTTCATATTTTTATTAAAAAATATAAATGTCATGGGATACAAGTAAACCCAATTTAATCTCAAAATATCTTTTTCTATCCACCAAAAATTACTTACTTTTTGGATATTATAAGATCCTAGTAGATCGAAACTCATTGCACAGGATATTTTAGCATCCATCAGAATCTTAAATTAGATATTTTTGGATTCCCCAATTTTGAGATAAGTTTTGCTCTAACTTTATCCGGTAATATATTTGAGGGATCTACTCGGATATTACTGGATACCCCAATTTTGGGATAAACTTGAATAAGAATAAATATCGATCTACATCAAATGAGATCTGATTTTGTATTTGAGATGTAGCTTGTTTTTGTTCGGGTTGGCTCCTAATAATCGGTCCTGAATATCTTCCACCCTGTATTCAATTTAACAAATTTATTTTCACTGTATTGAATCGTTTCAATTGACATCAAACTCAATGTAATATAATCCATTTAGCTGCAATACGATACACCATTTTTCGGATCAAATTATATTTCAATTAAATATGAGGCTATATCAAATTTTATACATTTCTTTGTTGCATCATTTTAATTATTTTTTAATCGGATAACGTTAAAACTTAAGTTTAAAGTTTATACAAAAATTGTTATTATTTTTGAATTAGCCATAAGGCAAAATACGAATTTAAAACTTAGACAAAATCTTAACCCATTAAGTGGTTTACAAGCTTTCGAAATCAATAAAAACTATTAAGCAATTTTAAAAAAATAAATAAATGGTTTATTCAAAAATTAATATTATAAATTATTCTAAAAATTATAATTTAGAATTCGGACTATCATAGCAACCCTGGTAACCATTTCATTGTAGACTCCTTTTCTAAAGGCAATATCTAGTGTCATCGTAGCGCCTTGGGTAGTCATCTGAAAAAAAAATATTTTGTTTCACACACGAATAAATTCTTTAGTCTCTAATGTAGCCGTATTTTTAATTTTTTGATTTGCATTAATATGGTAAAAGGGTAACCTAAAAAATTAAAAAAATACCAATTACAATTCTAGGATTTTTTTATTTTTCAAAAAATTACTAGAAAAAATTTGAAAATATCTCTACGTTAGGAACTTAATTTTTTAGTCCTCTACAAAACAAAACAAAAAGTATTGAAAATCGGTCCACCCGTTAAGGCTGCACAGTGGCGGCCGATTTCTAATATCTTGTTTCGACAAAAAATCATTTAAAGTAAATATTGCTCATGTACAATATAGGGCAAGGAGTTTGGTTAACAACCCGTAGCTATTTTATTTCTGCGATTTTTTTCTTAAAAATTTTCATAGCATATAGAAAAAAGTTCAAACTATTAAAATATGAAACAACAAAAAATTTAAAAATAAATAAAAATCTGAAGCTGGTAAAGGCGCGACAGTCCATTAATGATTTATCTTAAGTACTAAATTTCTCCAGTAGGGGGAGCACTAGAGCGCCAAAGGCAGCACAAAATGTATTTTTAGTGATAGGCCAGAGTTTCCACGAAGTTCAGTCAGAAATTCATCAGTTGTTTAAGTTCGGTCCTCAAAGGTTTAAACATATACATACTCTCGACTTGCAACAATAACAAAAAATCTATCTTAAGGAATAGTTTAACTGCTGCCTGTATTCTTCTACTAAAGCTTGTCGTTTTTTTTTTTTAAACTTGTGCCATTTTTAACTATGGGTTAGAAACTTGTTGGAAGAAATATTGTCATAATTTGCTTTTTGGCATTCAATACCTTTTTATAAGAACGGTAGTTGGCTACCACAGTTTCATCAAACCGAAATGAATTTTTATTTTTATTTTTTTTTTTTTTTATGTTGAACCAACACTCAGGGGATGCCCCTACTAATGCATTGCATTGTATTGATATCAGGAAAATAGGTTATGGGGAGGAGGAAAGAGGGAGTAGTGTTTGTGGACATTTGACTTGAATTTTTCTAAATTGTAATTTGCAGGGAAGACTTCCGCAGGGAGACAATTCCACATACGGCTAGTGCGACTGAAAAACGAGTTTTCTCTGTAATGCGTGGTGCGATTTGCCGGGCTATAGACAACAAACGGATGAGATCTACTTGACACGCGGGTAGTACGAACAGAGACCCGGTCCCTCGGGATGAGTCGGCTTATCTCAGCAGAACACTTCCCATGGTAATATCTATAGAACAAAGTCACACAACCCACATTTCGACGATGCTCCAACGAGTCAATAGAGTTCGAAACCCTACTATCGTTGATAAGCATCAACGCTCTCCGTTGCACACGATCCAGAAGCCCCAAAATAGACTTTGCAGCACCTGCCCATATATGGGAGTTATATTCCATCTTCGGCCGGATGTAGGTAGTATAAATAGTAAGGAGATCAGATGGGGTGAAGTATTTCTTACACCGGTTTAGAAAACCAAGACACTTGAAAGCTTCTTTCGATACTTGAATAATGTGATCTGTCCAACGGACATCACACTGTATTCTCGTGCCCAGAACATCAAGAGTATCTGAATCCTCAATAACGATCCCATCCATATACACAGATGACGTGGTTGAGTCCACAGACCTATGGGTCAACATACAACATTGAGTCTTACGAGCATTAAAATCGACCCTGTTCGCACGACCCCACTCTGAGATTGTCGAAAGGTCATGATTGAGTGTGTCATTCATAATCTGTCTTTTGCCCCCGACCTCCACAAGGCTTGGCCTACGATCGAAGGAAAAAGAATGACAAATGTTGCTGTCATCTGCAAAGGAGTAAATAGGATTGATAGTTCTAACAAGGAGGTCATTAAGAAAGATGAGAAAAAGAGATGGAGAAAGAACAGAGCCCTGTGGTACCCCTGAACATAACTGAAACTCGTCGGATGAGACCCCATCTATAACAACACGTATAGTACGATCTCTGAGAAAACTCGAGACAAATCGAGAGAAATCATTACCTACACCAAAGGCAATTAGTTTTCAGCACATTTTTCATTACATTCTCACACATTTCACGAGGTATTTCATTAATTTCATCACGATTATTTTGTTTGAGTTGCTCAAGCGTTTCTGGTTTGTTTGCATAAACCTTGCTTTTCAAATATCCCCACGAAAAGAAGTCCGGAGCAGTCAAATCAGGCGACCGTGGAGGCCAATCAACATCACAATTTCTTGAAATAACACGTAACTTTCTCATCGTCACAGTAATCGATGATTGATTTTGATAAAATATTTTAACGATTAAAACACATTGGTTTATCGAATATTTTTCCATAATAAATTTGCCACGTGTCTACTTCACGACTGCCAAATATGAACTGTCAAGACTAAAGTTTACCAAAATGGTGGCAAAACCTTCCCGGTATATCGCCATAATATGATTTTTTGCACAACTTATTCAACAACTTGAATAATATTTACAAGAATATAAATTAAAATGCAAATTATGAAATAAAAAAGCGATACCATTAAAGACATTTGGGTGACAACCGGGTTTATTTCGTTATTTTATCGGTTTATTTTACGTCATCGTGAACTATCGTTTAATCAACGCTAAAATACCGAAACGCCCATTTATAAGTGTAATTTGTAGTAATAACAAAATTTGAAACCAAGTGATATTTGGATACTAATGCCACTATTGTCTTCGTAGTTTTAAAATGTTCATATTTCTATTGATGTGGACGTGGTAGGCATCTGGCGTTATACGGAAACGGTAGTGTAGACAACCATGTTTTTGTTTTTATAAAGCCAAAACATCAAAATAATTCAACCAATATAAATTTTCCTTTTAAATATCGTCCATTCAATCGAATACCAGCTAAAAAAGAGAATTATTTTTAACTTGGGTCTTCCAGTTTCAATTAAATTTTGCAATCGGAAACACTACGGAATTACTCAAAGATTATCATTTTTAGTTTTTCAAATTTCGAAAAATCCACGGTTTTGCGCGCTATTTAGTTTTATTAATAAATTAGAAATATGCAAAAAAGCGTGTAAGTCTGAATATTCGTATTTTCTTTAATATTCATCGGCTCATTACCGTTTAAATTGGGTTCGAGTTGTACTCTCGCCTACATTTTTTGCGGAACGAACTTTTTCTCAGCGCAAAAAAAAAAAAAAATTTATGCAATTTGTGTTTTAAATGCACTTTTAATTTGAAAAATATAGGATTTTTACTATAAAACAACACTTTAGTTTTTTTTGGGTTCCTGGGTTTATCTATTATTAATTGAATTATTGAAAAAAGCTTGCATTATGTTTTCATAGAAAAACAGCAATTTGTTATTTTTTTTTTATTTTAAAATTAAAAAGATTAAGTTAAAAGCTGTAGTGTTAAAACGCCTTCTCTCTTTTAAAAACTACTCATTTCATTTTTCAGATTTTTTTCTGATCTTGAAAGATAAACGAATTTACAACAACAATATATATTAAAAATTAAATTTTTAACGCTTCCACCCCTATGTTTCTTTTTATAAGAAATCTGATATTCTACAGCAAACGTTTAGTTAAATGGGTTTATAATTTAATTTTTAGAACAGAATATTTAAGTAAATTCTCTTGTCTTTCAGGTACAGAAAAAATCTTAAAAATTAAATGCATAGTTTTTAAAACATATCCTTTTAAAGGGGAGTGTGTGTGGGGACAGTGTATTTAAAATTTTAATCCTAATAAATCTTAAAATTTTTTTTATCTTTTTTAAAAAAATCATTAAAAATTATTAAACCCTGAGACCAAAAAAAGAAAAAGAAAAAGCAAAAGTTTAAGTTTTTGGCACAAATTATATATTTTGCAAGCATGCATAGTTTTTTTTAATGCGAGGTGGGCAAAATTTTAGAACAATGCATTTGATGTTTTTCAATTTTTGCCATCTTATTAAGTATTAGCGTTTCTCTAAATTTTGTCGATTTTTTTACATACCGATTAAAGAAAATTTATATGGAGCTTTATGTAGTCATATAGCTCAAAGTCACGCTATATGTGATCTTAGTAAATTTCATCCAAAATATAGGCCCATATAATTTGATCTACTTGTATGGGTTTAGATCTAAGCTAGTGCAATTTGATTAATATCCAGTACAATTTTATCCGAATTATGACCCGATAGAATTGAATTAGATTGTATCAGTTTTGTATCTAATTGTATCAGTTTATATCTAAACTAATACAAATAGATATAAATATATAAAAACCAAATATGCTTGTAAACGGAATTTGACCTGATATAATTGCATATGATTGTATGTAAACTGATACATCTTAATATAATTAGGTCCAAGTTCTACTCTGGTAAAATTGTAATAAATGGTACATTTTTGTATCTGATTGTATGAAAATATACACAATTTCATACAAATGTATGTTCATCATATCTGTTAAATGTAAGGACCTGTTAGTAAATAAAGTCCGTATTAAATTTGCGGATGAACACAGTCATCGCTGTGTCGACCGTGGCAGTCAAAGAGGTGAGATTACGATGTTTAGAGGTGAGATTACGATGCATAGCTTGATGCTAAGGCAGTGAGTTCAAATCACAGTACGACACCAAAAAATAAAAAGTTTTTCTTTTTTTTTTTTTTTTTTTTATTTAAATTTATTTTCATCGGGATAAACATTAATTGCATTTATAGTAATTAAATGTGCTAAAGTCCCAAAACTTATTTAACAAATTGTGAAAAGCAATCTGATGTAGGCGTGTCCCTATCCGGATTTCATTCCTGCCTAAGGAAATCTTCAGGGGACTTTGTTATTAGAATTTCTAGAGATATTTGTTATGTTAAATCACAAACTCAATGAGAATTTCTTGTCCTCGTCTAGGAGCGAGATTCAAAATTTAAAATATCAAAGAAAAAACAAAAACAACAACAAAAAATTGTCACAATATAGAGCAAATTAACAATATAAAATACTTTGTTCAATTGACACATAAATTAACCACTGACGAGACCCAGGAGGGGGACGAAACTGCGGCAGTCTGGTGTATCCCTTGTGTCCGTAAAATTTTTCAATAAAAATGTTTTCTTCTTCTTCTTCCTGTAAAGAGACTAACTAAAGTAATATTCTACAGTAATTAATATAAAAATTAATTACGATTGTCATTATCTGACGGTTGCAAAACACTTTCTAACATGAAAACAATTTTAATTAATAAACAAACATTGCACGGTTTTTTGTTTAACAAATAACAAATGATCTTGAACTTGAATAATCTTACTCACATCATAATTTTAATTGTTATTAAAAAAATCTCTACATATTTATATTATTAGCATAAAGAAAAAAATAAAAATTTTCAAAGATCGTGTAATTGTATTTTAAATACCGTTTGAAAATTCAAAATCGGTTACAAAGTTGCTGATTTACAAATGAGCCAGTCGCAAAATCCAATCTTTTGCCGTTATCTCGAACATTTCAGGGTATATTGGAACTCCTCCAACCGGTTTTGTAATACGCACAGCTAGACTTACAATCTGCACTAGGTTACATAAAAAGTGATTCCTATTTTTGTAGCACCGTGCTATCAAAGATACAACTAGTATTGCTTTCGAAGAGCACTGTCTTGTTTGAAAAGCAAGTGTTTTGCCAGTGCCACATATTTGTTTTTATCAATATTACAAGCATTCAATAGCATTGTCTTTGTTAAGACTATGTATGTTTTTTAATACAAATTTAACAAAATGTATTAAATTTTAGATATTGGGAATCCACCAAATTTTTTGAATACCCAACTTTGTGTCAGCGGTGGCAACCAATTATTGGCCACTGATATCAATCGGGTAACAGGACAATACTGTCAATATAGTTAATCGCACGTCCTGCCAGCACTGTGCCGATTGTAGTTTTCTATCCGGGCAGTTATCATACTTTTCTAAAAATTTTGAAAAAATTCCAGCCCATAGTACAAAATTTGTAAGCAGTGTTATTTTTTATTCATTTTAGGCAAAATGTGCCTGTTTAGGGTGTGAATTATGTTTCAATGTGAACATTTGTGAAGTTTTTTGTTTTTTTTTTTTTGTGCTAGAACTATGAAATTTAGATGTAGATGAAGCATAACTTAAAGCAGAAGAAGAAGCATTTTGAAAAAAAAACACTTTAAGTTGTTTTATGCGTTCGCTGATAGTTTGATGGCATAATTTATAGTTGTTAATAGGAATTGACGTCTTAACTGGCAGGTATATAACTTTATATTATGTACGTGCATAACTTTACAATAATAATGCCTATTGATATACGAGTTAATGCCAGAGAAGAGCTAGTAAAACCAAAGGAAACTAAAGCTATAAGTTATTAATAGCAGATGTGAACGAATATAAAGCGTTCTATAGGGATCGATGGATTATTTGAAATTCTGATTTTTCTAAATTTTCTACATAAAATATTTAGTTATAGTTACTAAGAAAATTGCTACAGTAAGTATACGACAGTTTTTGTGTAGTAAAGCGGTTGTAGTTATTTAAACTGCAATTTCAGTTTTTTTTTGGCTAAAAAAAATTTACTTCTTTGACAGAAAAGAAAAATTTCTACACTTCAGTTTGTTCGAATTTTTTTTTTCGAGAAAATATTTTGCACACAAAAACAATATGGCTCTTAAAAATTTCTATTTATATAATATAATTTTTTTTCAGGTTGTGACATATATGGTGATTTGTTTAAAGAAAGATTTTCGGAAAAATTTTGTAAACTACACACAGAGAAAAATTTTGCACAGTTTCCAACTGAAATTCAGTTACAGACATCGGTTGCTTCAACACAATATTGGCTTTGACAACAAAAAAAGGATAACAGAACTCCGTTTTAGTTGAAACACTCGAAGTATATATAAATCTCATTTGATTATGGTTGTTCTAACAAATTTATTTGGTTGCTACAACCAAAATATATTTTCTAATTCGGTTAGCACTTTATTTTTCTCTGTGTAATAATTTTAAAAAATCGACTTGGCGTCAGTTGTGTTCCTTTTTATCACTTTACATTCAGCTTACAAGGTAAATATTTAAAGTCTGGGCTAATGTATTCCCTCATATTGGCTACACAAAAAAAAAAATTTCCCTACTTTTTTTAATTAAATAGGTTTGTTGAAAATTTTAAAAGCTGTCAATTAAAAATTAATTGAATCAATTAAATGTATGCTCATTCCGAACTTGCTTGACATTTTCTACTACAAACATCAACATCAACACATTGTTGTTGTTTTTTTTTTGAAATATTTATGTAGTTGTTTTTTATAAATGGTGGTATTAGTAATACATATTTTAAATTTATTTCAACTAGATTAGATATTAATTCTTATTAGGTTTATTACTTTATTAAGTTAAATAATTTGGTTTCAGTTATTAAAATCTGAATTTTTATTTGTTCTAAAACATTATCATAAAGTTGATAATGTAACTTTTAAAGTTTAATTTCGTTTGATAAAAATTTTAAATTTTTTTTAAACAGAAAGAAAATGCAAAAGATGTATTAAAAATTATTTTGAACAAAAAAAAAAATACTCTGATTTAAACAAAAAGGGGCCAATTTCTGCAAAGACAAATCCAAAAAACATATGCCATAGTCTCTACGCTTCAATAGAAAGAAAATCTATTTTCTGTGTGAATTTGTTCACATAAGTATAAATAAATCTGGTAGGTTAGGTCGGAGTGTTAGCCGGTTCCGTGAGCACCAGCACACTTAGACTCTGAGGTCCGTTGTGATGCCACTAGGCCGACCGATTACCGATCTGACTCCACTGTTGAACCAGTTAGAGCTCCTTACGAAGCTAAGGAGGTGCGGAATACCAGCACCTGAGAGATCCCCAAAATCGTGAATGAACGGCGATCCAAGTGAGGTCCTCCTACGTAGCGCCATCGCAGGACATGAACAGAGAAAGTGCTCAATTCTCTCCTCCTCCTCCTCGTCCCCGCAGCTCCACAGAAGTCAGGCGATAACACCCCCAACCTACGAGCGTGCCTGCCAATAAGACAGTGGCCGGTTATCACCACCACCATGTCAGAGATTTCCCCCCTGGAAAGCGACAGGAGCGCCCTCGTTCGCCATAGATCCAGAGCCAGCCAGATGTGCCTTGTCACCACACAAGTCACGCCATTAGGCCACCTAAGGTCAGTCGCCCTCTCGGAGTAATAAATCTGGTAACTAAATGAGAATTTCATGCCGGTTTAAATTCAATGTTATAAAATTAGCAATTTTCGTTGTTGGCGGAATTTCAGCTATTAAAGTTATTCAATTGGTGGTTTTCGTAATTGAAATGGGTTTTTTTTTTATTGTATGTAACTGACATCAAAGTTATATTTTTGGCGTGTGTGTTTAAATAATAAAAAAAAAAACAAATGCTTTAAGAGTGTAAAAGAAAAAAATCAATAAAACGACGAAAACAAATTATTGTTACAGCTGTGATATGCCGTTAGTTGACCTGTCATGGGATATGTACTTTGAGGTCAATTGGCCAATTTTGATGCTGTTTTTGTATTATTACTTTAAAATGAAAATTTTAACAACGAAAATGCCGAAAACGATATATTACACTAAGGGAATATTCGCTAATGTGAGCCACTATATGGGTTTTGAGCTATATGAAAAAGAGAGAAATATTCAAAATTCAAACACATCAGCAGGATAAAGGCCACTCTTTGGCCAGGTTTTGGATTTAAATCATATTCCTGTGAAAAATAATATAAAAAATTATATAACAATTTTTAAAATTTTTCAATTAAAAAAAAAAACCCCTAAGATTATAAGTACTTCTTTCTGTAGAAAAAATCAAATGTTCTAAGATCTAAATATAAAATTTCTTAGAACACCTCATGCAAAGAAGTTTGTCACAGTTTCTCTATATATTAACAAAGTTGTTAAAGATTTTATTTTAAACCTTTGTTTTTCTAATTCATAAAAAGAACTTATAATTTTTTCATATACAAAACTGCATTTTAAAGAACAAAATATCGAATTTAATAGCTTGAAAAAAATCACTCAATTTTATAAGCGTTACTAACAAGTAGTCTCAAGGGACTTGTTTTAATGTATATTTGAAAATGTAAACAAAAAAAAACAAACCGAACATTATCTATTAGCTTTAAAGATTTGTTGTCTTTGTGCATTATTATTTGGTTAAAACATAAATTTTTAACCAAATATAAATCTATATCAAATTAATTTCCAATTTTTCATTCCCACACTTTAGTTTTTTCTCAAAATTTTGATACGACATAGAAAATTCATCAATATTAATTAAAGTTACAAATCGAGTATGTTGCCTAAGTCTTTTGTTTTTTAAGGCTTATTGCATGTTGTATCAGATTTAAGCTTATGTTTTCATTTAGTTAATACTAATTTTTTGTTACACTTTTAGTATTATCGTGTTTTATGTTATACATTTTCAACAATTTTTAATTACACATTTTTATTGGGAGGGAAACTTGAAATTGAGTCATGAAACGTAAAAAATCATGGTCTACTGATTTACTATAATCAAAAGAAAAAATGAGCAAAATTGTATTATGCTTTTTCATATTATGATTTAACCAACATTGGATGTTTCTTGTCTGCAAGTATGTGCATGCAAATAGACGGAAATTAAAAGTATAAATAACTGCAGTATTTTAAAATTAAAAAAAAAAAAATTCAAATTTGTTAGTGCATAAAACAATGTCAAGTTCATACATATTTAGTTTATGGTGCTGTATATATTTTTTTGCATTAAACGAACTGCATCACTGATTTTTAACAAAAAACAAAAAAACAATGACACACAGGTGTATTTGGGAATTTTAATTTAAAACTTTTAAAATTATAATCATGACTAAAATTTGCTATAAAGCAATTTAAATTCCATTAAATGAACAAATTTTTAAATAAAATTTATAATCTGTTAAAAATTAATTTAAGATTCTATTATTTAAAGTAAATTTTTTATATTAAAATACTTTTTGTATATCAAAATTATTTGTAATCAAAAAGATTTGAAATAATAGCTTTAAAATAATAGTAATAATTTATAGATTTAAAATAATGGATTAAAATTTAAACTATTATATTATTTTAAGTGTATGAATTTATGATTTATATTGCATTTCATCCCTATGCATAAAAAATCATAAGATTTATTTCGTATGAAGTTCTTTTTGTGTTTTAACCATTGTTTTCTTTTACAATGTTGCAAAAAACTTTCTTTGTCGTACTCGCGCGCGCAAAAAAAAAATATAGAAACAACCGCCACAACATCTTAATTTATATGACTTTTCGATCTTAACTCGACATCCTGCTGTTTTTACGACAAATGAATTAATTTACGCAAACATGTTTAAAATATGTTGTGTACAACATTAAAACTTATGTATGTTTAATGTTGTTTGTTCGCAATAATATTAGGGTGGAAAGCGTTTGTATGGAAAAAAAATGTTAATGTTAGTTAGTAATTTTTTATTTTTGATTTTAATTAGTTAAATTCTTCCAATTTTGTTTTTTACCTCTCATCGGGTAAATAAAACAATACGGGTAAAGCGTTGATCTTTTTCCTTCAAAATTTGGGTAAACATCTTCTACCCCTTCTACATTGGTTCTTTTTTTTATTTTTTTATTTTTTATTTATTTATTTGAAAATTAGTTATAAACTAGCACAACAAGATTGATATCTTATAAATGACAGTGCTAGTAGTGTAAATATATACAATTTGAATGGATAATTAAATATAACAATTTTAAGAAAAACAAAAAGTTAAATAGGAAAACAAAATTATAATTTTAAGAATGAATTATTAAATGAAATATAAAATAAGTGTAATTAAAGTTAAGAAAACCAATTTGATAATGACAAAGTTTACAAGTTTATGACAAGGTAAAAGGTTTTGTAACTCCTTTTTAAACTGCAATGCATTGCTTATGGTTTGAATTCTGTAGGGAAGTTTGTTCCAAAGACTATCTGTTGAAATGAAGAATTGTCTCTTTGACATTAAAGTTTTATGTTTTTTCTGGATAATTCTTTTCCCACGGGTAACCCACTAAATTTTATTTTGGAGAAGAGGTAACTTGGCTGTTCAGTATAAATGATTTTGTACAAAAATAGTAGACTCCTGAAGTTTAGTATATCACGAAAACTAATATTAAATAAGCGATAAGAGAAAAGAGATATGCTTGCACGACGGCTCTTGTTATATACATATCTGGCTATATTGTTGTAGGCAACATTAAGATTATGAAAATCATGGGTATCACAGTTTGCAAAGACTTCACATCCATATAAGAGCATAGGTATGAGGTATGTCTTAGCCAAAAGCATTCGAATATCAAAGGGGGTTGATAGTTGTACAGACCACAGATTTCTTAGCATCCCATGAACCCTTCCGACGGCACCATTGATGTGATTGGTCCATGTGAGACGATCATTAAAGGTTATTCCCAGGTTTTTTGACGATTGAACAAAAGAAATTGCAGAGTTATTAATGCTTATTTTGATATTTGGATCAAGCATGCGTTTACTTTTTGAGATGAATATGCATTTTGATTTGGCGGGATTTAGGCATAAACCATTATCTGTTGCCCACTGATGAATGTTGTTTAAGTCGTGATTGATGTTAGAGACACAGGTGTTAAGGTTGTTAAATTTAGAACTTGCATACATCTGAATATTACAATTGGTACAGACATCAGGGAGATCATTAATGTACATAAAAAAAAGCAGCGGCCCAAGTATTGAACCTTGAGGTACACCTCTATTTATGTTTAGAACATTAGAACTCCGTCCATTAACGTGAACCAACTGGAAACGACACTCAAGGTATGACTTTATGAGTTTACATGCAGAGCGGGAGAAGAAAAATAGTTTTTCGAGTTTTACCACTAGGATCGAGTGATCTACAGTATCAAATGCTTTGCTGTGATCCAGAAGCACCAGAAAGGAAACCATATTACTGTCTAGTTGTACTCTAAGGTCTTCGACTACATCAACCAAGGCTGTTATGCAACTTCGTCCTTTCATGAATCCTGATTGTTTCGGAGATAAAAGCTTAAGTGTTTGAAGAAAATTGTTCATTTGATCGTATATTATAATTTCCAATGCCTTAGACAGAAATGGAAGAATGGCTATTGGGCGATAATCTTTGCCTGATTTTGGAATAGGAATTATCTTCGAAGTTTTCCAACAATCTGGATAAATTGATTTGGTGAGAATGTTGTTGAATATAGCAGTTTTGATTGGCAGAAGTTTTGGGAGAAGAGCTTTTAAGAATGTAGGATAAATTTCATCATTACCCATGGCATTGGATTTGACGTTCAAAATGCTTTTTAGAACATCACATTGATCAACGCATTTAAAGGAGAAAGGATTTTCAATTGGTGCGGTGGATATGGTATCATATATGTTAAAAGTAGGTTTTCGTAGATTGATTTCAACGAAGCGTTGGTTTAAGTTCTCTGAACATTTTCGGTGACGCGAAATGAAACATGTAAGGATCTGTCAGTAGATAAACTCTGCTTTAAATTAGCGGATAGAAAACGGTTTTTTGTTTAGCAAAAAACAAATGATTTGGTCGAATTTTGAGGGGTTCGGGTCGAAATATATTGTGACACTAGGTCTAAAACATCAGTGCTGAAAATTTGATCATCGAGGTCAAGGGTCAGATATACGCAACTTTGTCTATTTATATGAAATAAATTTGCGAAACTCTTTAATATTATACATTATTATACGAAAATATGTAGATTTATTTATTTTAATAAAAAGTGTAGAAATTTTTTTTTTTTTGAAATTAAACCAAGTATCTCCTTTGGGTTAAAGTGACCCACAGACTATATTAACGCTAAATTGATACTTTTATTTAAATATTACAACATTGAAAAAAAAATTAATCATACTACATATTTTGGGTCAAATTAACTCTCAAAAACTTGATTTGAAAAATTTTAAATTTTTTTTAATTTTAAAAATAAATAACTTATCCAAATTAAAAAAGTAAAATACGTTGTTATACACTTTATAGTAGAGATGAGCATGCAAGTGAATTTTTATTCACACTCACTCACGCTCACGAGTGAAAAATTTTTCTTTCGCACAACTTCTTTTGCAGTGGCCTTTACCTACATAATGCGAGTATTCTCAGTGCATGCATTAAGTTTTACGTTCGTTCGTGTAGGAATTTCCTGTGTATGCGGATGTCTATGCTGTATTAGAAACCCGTACACCAAGTTCAAAGTTCTTTGCTTTAACGGTTTCGTCAGGTCATAAAGGGGCAAATTATTCCTACTTTTGGAGATCAAAATATGCCACCATACGGATGTCTACTAGTGCTGGTAAAAAAAATGAGTAGTGGGTATTGAGTATTTGACTGTTTTTTTGACTTTCAATAATAGTTAAAATTTTCATAAAATTTTTCTAGAAAGGTAAAGTGAATTTAAAATCCGTCAAAAGTATAGAGCAGTACCGATTTTCCAAATTTAAAATATCGAGTTTTGAAAAGTATCCGAACTAACCAGCACTACTACATAAGAAATTTTAAGATCCACGCTTTAGCGGGTTGGCTAGGACGTAAATGGGGAGACTTTCAAACACCGGTTTTATCACGTTCCTGTCCAGAATTGCAAAAAGTATCATATCAATGTGTCAGGTCATATTTGAACTCATATATAAAATTTCAGGTTGCTAGGCAAATAAATTGGGGCATTCCGTAATGGCATAGTTTTTCCCCTTCATACCCCTGCCCGTAATTATTTAAAAAATCTCCTGTACACCAAATTTCAAGTTCCTCGCATATTCATATTATTGCTATTCATTTACGAAATTCTTCATATTAATTAATGTGTTGCTTTCTGTTGAAGGGATAATAGAGAAGTGAAAGGTGGGTAAAGATGAAGGGCTTCAAACATGGCAACACTGTAATTGCTCGAGATGATAAGTCTAATAACAGTTGTTGCTCGCCACCTTATGGAGAGTTGGCGAAATTATTGAAGCTTTTTAATTCATAGTCCTGATTCATTATTTTACTTCGGTAGGGTTAGATGGTAAAGGAACACCGAAAGCGGGCGCTGCGATACATATGAGGGATAGAAAACTCATACACTCAGGGAACTTCTGCTTTAAAAATATGTAGTTGTTTGGGTTGTAATACAGTTTCATTATTTTTAATGTAAATGTAAGTCATTTGTAGAAAAAATAAAATTTTTAACTAACCTTGTAGTTCATTTAAAAAAACAACTCACATCAAATGACTGTTTTATGATTTTACATTCATTTTTTACCGTTGTTTTTTGTTATTTAAAAAATAAAAAAAAATTTTTTTTGGTTTATTTTTTACTACCATGTGGTTCATTTTGACTGCAATTGTTAGTCATTTTTTGAACATTAAAAAACAAATTACAATGTTAGTTGAATTTAATGAAATGTAAGTCGTCCTTTTTTTAAATGAAATTTCATTTGTTTTTGACTACAATTGCTGTCGTCTTTACCAACATAATTTCCTAAGTGTATATATTATTTTTCTAAATTGTTGTTGTCCTCACCAGGAATCGAACCCGGACAAGAGTCCATCGCGCTAACCATTACCCCACAATGTAGAAAGCTTACATTTATTTCATATAAATTGTAAACATTTCATACATCTGACCCTCTATGTGCGTCTCGAAAGCATTGTCTGATTTGGCTCAAATTTACAGCACTGAAGCTTTATACCTAGTGCCACAATATTCCGGATCGCACACCTCGAAATTCAAAAATAAAAAATCGGCTGTCACCCTAATATACATTTTTTAAATACTCTCGAATCAAAAAAACAACCGACAATTTATACATACAAGTACAACACATAACTACAACATGCTTTCACTTCATGACTAGACTTAAGGATCTCCAATATTAAATATAAAAAAAGATAAAATAATATTAACTAAATGCGTAATAGGACTGAGTGCGCTTAACTGTTGTGTTGTTACTATTTCCAGCAGTTGATGTTGTGTTAGCTTAAATTATTATGCCTCGTGCAATGAAAATTATAGCAAGTAATATATATTAGGGGCATTCAGGATGAGGCAAAAATACTTTAAAAATTGTAGTCTTCTATCAAAGGTATCATCTGAGTCAATCACCGATTGCACTGAAATACTAGATGAATGTGAGTGGAGAAAATATAAAATTACCCGTATATGTTTTTACTGGCCCAATCTCATATTTTGGGAGCAAAAAATTGTGACAGAGACTGTTTTTTTTTCCAATTTTGAAGCAACAAACTTTGTACTACACTACCTTATTTAAAGTAGGTACACTCAAAGTAAAATCTTCATAATAGTTATGAAAAACTACATAAATATGATGAAAAACATCACCAAATTTCGTCCATTGTAACACTTCATAAATATGCTGAAGCTGTTGCATGAAACTTCAAATTGAATAGAAGCTTCGTTATATTTATGAAATGATTTATAAATACAAAGAAGTTTCATAGCTTTTCATAAAATCTTTTATGAATGTTATAGGAAGATATATTAATATGATAAAGCCAATTCATAAATTTTTATGAAATGAAAAATTTTCTTTGCTAGCGTGCAATCACAATAAATGCTACATGACGAATATTTATTTTTAATACATTATTTTTGAAACCCAATATTTTGCAACTGCTCAGAAATTGGTATTAATTTTTTATTAAATTCAGAAAAATTAATTTAGAATATTTATTTTGAATTTAAGAACATTAATTGATGTTAGGAAATTTCGTTTCCACTGAAATTTATAAAAATTAAATATATGTATTGCCGATTTTTTTTATTACAACTAGAAAACAATAATTGTTAATAAATGTAAATATTTAAAGTGCTAACATTAGCAGTTGGACTGCCAACCACGCCAAATGAAAATCTTTAATATTTAAAGATGTTGGCTAAACTTGTAAGAAAAGACGAAAATAACTCTTGTTGTTCGGGTAATCAATTAACATCACCGATTTGCTGTGGTTGGTTGATATATACATGATCAAACATTGAGTTTCTTGTGGGTGGATGATGAATTAGAATGAGGTTGAAGATGACCCAATTGCTTAGATCGATAGTGCGGCACTCTCTATAGCGCTGATACCCACAAGATTTGTTTTTGCATCTTATCCTTCATTTATTAACAATTAGTGTTTTCTATTTGTAATTTAATTTGCAAATTAATTTATTAATGTTAATTATATTTTAATATTTTTAATAGATTTCTTGAAAATGACCTACGACGTAGGTCGAAATATTGAAGAGGAGAACAAATAAATAATGAAAATTTAAACACTCGTTTTTAATTTTATTAAATGACCTTAAGCCAAATTAATAAAAATTAATTAACAATCAAAGAGTCAACTGTTAAAAAAAAACTTATTATTAAATATACAGGGTGGGGCAAAAGTCACGAAGGGGTTTAAAACAGTCATAACTTTTTTAATTTTATTTTTTTTTTTACAAAATAATAAAATATGATACTGGGAGATTTTTTAAATTTAGGTGTGAAAGATTACGTCACGTAAGTGAGCACCATTTTCAGCCTCGCAAAGTTGAGCTCCTTTAATAGCATTTTCCATGACACGAGTCAGATTATCTGGCTGCAACGCTCTTATTTCGGCTCGAATATTCTCTTTGAGCTGTGCAAGTGTTCTGGGTTTATTGATATACACCTTCTCTTTCAAATATCTTCAAAGGAAATAATCTGGTGCTGTTAAATCCGGCGAACGGGCAGGCCAATTGAATGCTGAATTTTTGGAAATTAAACGTTCGCCAAAAATCTGCCTTAGGAGCTGCATAGTGGCTCGAGCAGTGTGTGCAGTGGCCCCATCTTGTTGGAACCACATCTCTCGATTGTCAGAAAGAGCTGGCCTTAAAAAATTTTGGACCATATCTCGATATCGCTCGCCATTTACCGTTACACCATTTCCATCGTTATCTTCGAAAAAGAATGGTCCAATAATTCTTTGGGACTTAATTGCGCACCATACTGTACATTTAAGTGGTTGTAATTGTCTCTGATGAACCACTCTTGGGTTCTCAATACCCCATATTCTGCAGTTCTGCTTGTTTACAAAACCATTCCGCACATTAAAATGACGACGATAGGCTCGTTGAGTTTGAATTATTGATCGATGATGTTCAAAATAAAGTTCTATGATTTAGGTTCGCTGGATAACGTTGTAACCTTCCATAATTAATCTCCCAGATTTATTTTACAAGTCCTAAAAAGAAAAATAAAAAAAAAAATTAAATTAGAAAAGTTATTAATTTTTCAAATCCCTTCGCGACTTTTGCCCCACCCTGTATATTCACAATATTCCATGCAAAATTTAGAACACATAAACTGATTACAAATTCCAACTCAATTGATGTTATGATAGTTTCTCAGTTTTAGTAGAAAACCAAAACTAAAAATTACATTTTTTTAAATTCTAATGAAAATTCTTAATTTCTCTCGATGGTTTCTAAATTTTAAATGGATATTTTGAATTTCAGTTGATAGGAAAACAAACTAAAATATATTCACACGGTTTATCAAACTTTTTTTATGAAATAATGAAGATTTATTAAACATTTGACATACATTTTTGTGGAGCTCTACATCAGATCCACGAAAACTTCATGAATGTGATGAATAATTGATGACTAATGATTTATGAAACAGTTTCATCAATATGATGAAACTTTTTTTTTCCTTATTATATCACCGCTCCTACTATAATTGAAGTAAACATATATTTTACTTTAAACCTCAAATATGGTACACACATTGTGTGTAACTAAATACAGATAAAGTGTGTAAGTCTACCATCTATAATGTTTAAAATATGTTTAGAAACTAAACACTTCCTGTATATTTACAGTGTTTTTGTGTAAGAAAAAAACATATTTAAATACATAAAGCTACATCTTAAACGCGTAGAAATCATACAAAAAGCTCATTTATACATACCAGACATGGGCAGCGTCAATTACATTTCACATTCATTCACTAATGAAATTTGTCATATAATTAATAATTTCAGACCTACGCTCAAACTTGTTGGCTTAAATGCTTCCTTAGAAAGTTTTTAAATTTTGGCAATACCAGACATGGGACATAATACCAATATTTGTTTATTTAATTACAGACCAATAACTTTTTTACGTCTAATTAGCTCTAATTGGGTGTAATTGAGTAATTGCCCCATACTTAAATACCCAGATGTTGTTACTAAACCCCATGTTTGGTCTTTAAAAACTTACAAATTTGATAAGGAAGCGTTTAAGCTCAGAAGTGTGAGTGTAGGTCTGAAATTATTAATTATATGACAAAATTCATTAGTAAATGATTGCGAAATGTAATTGATGCCACCCATGTCTGATACATACAAAATATTTTTTGCTAACTTTAATTTGCCTATTCGTGAAAAAAGAAACGGCTATTGCAAATTACTTTTAATTTATATTATTTGCATGCATGTTTAACAAATTAACAACACAAATATAAAATTTAACCAACACTTAAAGGAACATCAAAATGCTACGTTTTAAGACGTTCAGTGACTTTCAGTCCAAATGATTCTAAAATTTAAAAGATTTCATTGTTGAAGCGGTTATCTTGATAGTCCAGTGTAAAAAATATCAGATATGATCATATATAATTTTATATGAGGAGTCCGATTCGTAATTTGAGTCTATCCAAACATATCTGATATATATGAATCATATCTGACATATATGAATCATATCTGACTCCATATATAGTTCCAGATAATACTCGTATTTCTCAATAAAAGTAATTTTTTACTTAATTGTGTAATTTGCTTATTTGATTTAAGTATTAATATCAGATTGCAAATTTAATAGACAAAAGAAATTATAAAAACTAAAAAAAATAATCCGCAAGGAGTACGAAAATTATTTTAAATAGCATTATTGACAATGAAAAACGAATTCAACGAATTATATTAAAAAGTTATAAGATTTTCATTTAAATTAAACAAAACAACTTCGCATTAGATTTTAAACACGGTTTTGTATCTAATATCATTAGAACACAATTGCATATTACCTAAATTTGATATGGCAAAGTTGCACTTTTTGGTGCGAAAACTTCTCACATTAGATACTGAAATCATAGATAGGTGTCTATTAGCTTTTTTAAAAATTAAGTGTATAGCTAACAAGGAAGGTATTCTGAGACGATTTGTTGCATATTGAGGTTTAAATATGTAGAGAAAAGAAACAGTTTTCGTTTTCATGTTGATTTCTGTGTGGTTGTTCTTGAAAATAGAAAAAAAATAAAATACTTTTCGGTGACATTCGTGAGTGTTTCTTCAATCTGAATTTTGTTATGTTTTACAGAACATATTGATGAATATGCAAACAAAAATTTAAGAAAAAAGAGATACATTTTGAGTCATTTGAGAAACAAGGACATTTTTAAGTTTTGTTTTTATTATTTTTCAAAAGCCTATATATCAGAGAAGAGAAAATAAACGTTCAGCAATTGCTAACATTTGAACAGTATGTATTTTAATAAATTTTGAAAAAAATATACTAACTTTAAGCAGCGACAACGAATTTAAAATAATAAACAAATAAAAGCCAATTAGAATGGGATGAGCTATCAACTCATCAAAAACATTTCCCTAAAAAGAAATTTTCTTAAAATCTGCAAATTTTTTAAATGTTTATTTCAAATTCTTCTAATAAATATGTAAAAAGAAACTAACTTATTTAGAATATAACTGCCCAGGTAGAAATTGCAAACCGTATTAAAAAAATATCACTGGCAGACCACTGCTATTTTTGTGATATCCACCTTGTTAAAAATGCCAAAGATGCAAATAGTATTATACTAGGAAAACACTAACTTTATTTGCAAAGCATGCATTTTACCAGTACCACCGGCAAAATTCTTTGCCAATATTGTTTTTACCAATATTAAAAGCAATTAGAAGCATCTTTCAATTTTATTTTATTTCACACATTTAAATATGATGTATAAGTGTAAGACCGAACTGTATTGCAGCTTTTTAAATGTGTTTTATTATACGTATTTCTCAAAATTAATTTAATTTAAGATATTTCAAAAGCACCATATTTTTTGGATTACATACGTTATGCCCACGGTGACAAGTTCGCTCAAACAAAACGGTTGGCCACTGTTATCAATCGGGTAACAGTACACTACTGTCAATATAGTTAATCGCCAATTACTTTTCATAATCATTAACTAGTGAAATTGTTCTATATCATTAATAATTTCAGACCTACAGTCACACTTTTCGGCTTTCAATTTTGTCAACACCGTACATCCTAATAATATGTGTGCATTTAATTACTTTTTTAGTATCTAATTACATGTACTTGGGAGTTATTAAGTAATTTCAATGTAATTAAATACCTAGATGTTGTTATCAATCCCGATGTTTGGTATTATCGTTTTTACAAATTTTCCAAGGAAGCGTTTAAGCTCACAAGTGTGGGCGTAAGTCTGAAATTATTAATGATAAAGAAAAATGTCACAGGTATAAAGATTGAGAAATGCAATTGACACCGCTCAAGGCTGCTGTTAAGATTGTAATTCCCACGTTCTGCCAATGTAGAACCTACAGTCGATGACACTTTGCCAACACTCTTCCGATTGAGCTTTTCGCCTAGGTGGCTTCCACAATGTTTTTGTCAAAATATAAAATTTTATTTTAAGTGCAGAGTAAAGTGACTGTACCAGCAAGCTAAAAAAGAAGTTAAAATGTGTACAAAGAAACTGTTAAAAAGTTTACAAAATCAATCATTGAACCGAAAATTTTATTTTTATAATGGCAACAGTGCCTTTAAAAAAAATTTACAGTACGCTACAAAATATAAAAATGTTCATAATCCCACATCGACGACACAAATTAATTTAATATCTGAAAATATATAGAAGTAATTTTATATAACAGAAACAAATTATCTTTCAACTCCTTACATCAATGGTTCGATATCTTTCCAGAAACGAAATAACAAAATATGAATTATGCAACCCATTTTTGGGAAAAAGAAAGAGGAAACATACACGCAGAAAAACTCTGGGGAATATTATCGAAGTGCCTAGTAATTATACAGCTACACTGATAACAATTCATGCATAAAAATACAAAAATTATAACAAAAAATAAAAAATTTTTAAAATACACAAATATTTGTTCATTTTACATTTTTTTTCGTATTTTTAGCAGGGATTATTATGAGTGTACATAAATTTCAAGCTAGTTTTACATATGTCTTGTAAAATATTTAATTTTTATAAGGCTTGTAAATATTTTACAAAAATTTGTAATATTTTTAACTTTGTAAAACTAACTTTAAATTTATGTATATGTGTAATTACTAAGCAATTCCATAATATTCTACCCGATTTTTTCTGAGTGTACCAAATTATGTAAGATGTGTGTCCTTGTCTTTCGCTTTAGTCTGTCTACCTGAAAGCATAGTTGTTTGCAATTTGACCACATTACATTAATAGTCACTATAATCAAAAATAAACATTTAGTCTTTGTTAAATTTAATTATTTTATTATGTCTTTAATTTTATTAACATACAATTACTTTAACAAGCCGTTGACAACACAAAATTTATGTTTTTTTAATCAGCAATTTGTATGTGATATGTACATTGTCCTCAATATACACTTAGTTGGCGTCCTTTTGTTTTATTATGTATGAAAAAGAGATACAAAAATCTTCCATAGCTGATTTTTTATATGTCTTACGAGAGTTGTAGTTTTTAGTGTAATTTTCCTCGTCTCTAGTACATCTTAACATGCCGCGACATATACTTCAGTCTGCGTATATTTTTCAATCTGGTTGTCGTCCACACTATTAATGTGCTTATCAGCACATTTTTTTTTAGCAAAAAAAAATAGTAAAATATTAGTAAAACATTAGTTCAAAGTATAACTAAAATTTTAGCTGAAACCACAATTTCAGCAAAAAATTTTCCTGTAAAATAGTACTTGACGTTTACTTTACAGGACGTTTTACTAACTTTTCTGTTAACTTATTTTTTTTTTTTTGAGTGCGGGCAACACTGCCTATATACTATTTAAATAATAATCGAAAATCTTGTGAAATGCCATCAAAATTCTCTCGTTAAGGTGAATACCTCTACTATAAAATATATAGAAAATGTAGATTGTTAAACGAAAAACTACTTGCGAATAAATGATTTTCAGTTTTATGCAATAATTTGATCAAATTGTCATAATTTTGTAGTTGTGATTTATTTGCTCAATATATTAGAAAGATATGGCAACAAACATGTTGCATATATTTATAATTCATCATGGTGGTTGGTTGCATTTGATTGGGAGTTCAAAAATGAATACACATTTTAAAAAAATTATTCTCCTACTAACGCCAATTTTTGTTACGCTAATATGATTTAATGCTTATAAAATGCCTAAAAAGGAAATATTGTTTTTCCACTGATTTTTCAATTTTCGCTAAAAAAAAATCAAATCAAGAAATTAAATTGAATTGCACTAGTATTTTGTTAAACATTTATCATTATTTAGCTTTAATCGAAAAATATTTGTAACATTTTTGTGCTGATTTCATATCAAACTCACTTACGTTAATGATTAATTTAATAATAATGTTGAAAATTGTTTTGTTAAAAAAATATATCTATAATTTTCAATTGTCATAAAAACAAAATTTATCTTTTTAGGCACGTACTCTCTCATACGTATGTGTGTGTGTTAAATGTTGCATAGATTGTTTAAACAATATTATAGCATTTTTGTTGTTGTTAATATACATTTTTTTTTGATTGTGGTTAACTAGTTTGTGGTTCATTGTATTATTAGCTATCGGGCTAGTGTTTTGGTTTTGGCCGGTCATTTTACGCGTAGACACTTGGACGCCAAATGACGATATTAAAAACAATATTTTTTTTATAATTTATATTATTTTTTTAATTAAACTGCACTTTATAGCCTGCAAGTTATTTAATGCAGGTGTTTTAAAAGCAATTATTTTTTCATGAAAAATCCCAAACTCTTAATTCAAATTTTGTAATTTGAGCGATTTTTATTACCAAAGATTAAGTATAGAGCAATTCCATATGAAAGCGATCACCTTTTAGACGACCCCTCTCCGATTTTAAAATAAATAGCCTCAATCGATTGCCCAGCAAAAAATAATGTACCTACATATTTTTTTTTTTTTATAGTGACTGGTTTAGTGGTGGTGTGCACCACTGTCATGTGACAAAATTGAAGAATTCTTCATAAGGGACCTCATTGAAAGTTGTTTTAAAAAAAACTACTAAAGCGATCGCAACGAGTGATAGCTCGTTGGAAAGGTATTGAATCAGGCTTTAATTGAAAAATAAAATTTTCCTAATTTTTCTCAGAAATTTACCTTTTTTCCCATAAAAATTAAATTTTCCCATGGAAATTAAATTTTCCGATTTTCCACAGAAGCTCCTAAATTTTCCGGCTAATTTTATTTTTTTTGGATTCCTCATAATTTTTGCTTTAAGAATCAGCAATAAAAAAATGGTCCCGACTCCTTGTTTGGACAGGAGAAGAGCATTTAAGAGACCACCTTGTTCTCATTGTTTTTATATTTTTTATAATTGAATTATCTTTAATTATTTAACAAGAAAAATTAGGAAAATTTTATTTTTCAATTAAAGCCTGATTCAATACCTTTCCAACGAGATTAAAACAACTTTCAATGAGGTCCCTTATGAAGAATTCTTCAATTTTGTCACATGACACCACCACTAAACCAGTCACTATAGAGCAATTCCATATGACATGTGACAAAATTGAAGAATTCTTCATAAGGGACGTCATTGAAAGTTGTTTTAATCTCGTTGGAAAGGTATTGAATCAGGCTTTAGTTCCTTTTCCATCTTTTTAATTTCTATTTAGTTCCAAATAAAATAACTTCCTTACAGTTATATTAGTTTTTTGTTTTTATATACATCGAGATTATTTTTATGTTATTTTCAATTTATAACGAGCTTTCAACCTCCGTATATTTACAAAAATAAAGCAAATCAAACATATTAGCTAGGTTGATACTAGTATTTCGATCTGGCTAAAGATCTCATCAGAACCCGAAGTTTTAGAAAAGCTATAGGCTCTAGCTTTTCTAAAACTTTGTTTTTATATACATCGAGATTATTTTTATGTTATTTTCAATTTATAACGAGCTTTCAACCTCCGTATATTTACAAAAATAAAGCAAATCAAACATATTAGCTAGGTTGATACTAGTATTTCGATCTGGCTAAAGATCTCATCAGAACCCGAAGTTTTAGAAAAGCTAGAGCCTATATAATAGGCAGAACTTTAACAAAAAACCTATTAATAATCAATGTTGCTCCATTCTTGTCTTCTTAGTAATCAACCACGTGGTTAGGTCTTTTCCTAACAAGCATCATGACGTTACTAAACTTTGAAGACCAATCAAATAAATTTTACTGGTTTCGACCGAATTTCAAATAATCCTTTTTCTGGGTGCAGGAAGAAAAAGAATACAAATTTAACGGGCACAAGGAAGTTGTTTTAGTTTTCAGTTGCAGTTTCGTCCTATCCAAAGACTCTTCAAATGTTAATTTATGTGTTAATTGATCTTATTATTTAAAATTGTTAAATTGTTTTATATCAAAGAACGACAAAGTGAGTGTCATGACTGGCAATCAATTCATAAATACAATAATACGATACTTAAAAGTAACAAGTCTATACTTTCAGAGTTGCATTTTAGAACGAAAAATAATACAAAAATGCGACTCCGCTAAAATAATTAGCATTAAAATGCTAATTATTTATTAAAAAATTCAAAGTTTAAAAGTTTAAAGAAAAAAGTAGAAAAATTATAAAAAGTAGAGAAAAGATTGTAAAAAAAAAGCTTAAGAACATATTTTTAATAACGAGCGCCCCGGTAGTAGGCTAGTTGTTAACGGGCTTACCTAACAATGCGGAGGTCTTGGGTTTGATTCCACCAGAGGCTGTAGTCAGACGTCGCTATCAGAGCCAATATTCTTCGTCGCTCTAGTGCTCGGTTGGTGCATTAGTATGTTAATAATTATATGATGAATAATGTTAATAAATAAATAACTCATGTTGTTCGGATAATCAATTAACGTCACCGATTTTTTGTGGTTGGTTGATATGTATACCTGATGAAACATTCATATTGTGGGTGGTGGATTAGAATCAGGCTGAAGATGACCTAGTCACTGAGATCGAAAGTGCGGCACTCCCTCTAGCACAGATCCCCTCAAAATTTTTTTCAACTTCTCTTACATTTATTAACAATTAGTGCATTCTGTTTATAATAGTAATAATTAATTATAATCTAAAACATGACAATTCAAATGAAATGCAATTTTAAAAAGAGCAACAATATATACAAATTTCTCAAACCAAACTTACAGGTACCATGCAATGTAAAATCGAATAGGAAAACAATTAACAAGAATATGTTGTGTTTAAATATTAGTGTATACATGCCGGATTCCCAATTCGTTCCCAGTAATGATAACATTAGCAGTTGGACTGACAACCCTGCCAAATGAAAAGCTTTAATATTTAAAGCTGTTGGCTAAACTTGTAAGAAAAAACGAAAATAAATCAAGTTGTTCGGTTACGCATTTAACATCACCGATTTGCTGTGGTTGGGTGGTGGGTAAGTTTCTTGTGGGTTAGTGGTGGAATGAGGCTGAAGATGATCTATTCGCTTAGGTCAAAAGTGCGGCACTCCCTCTAGCGCTGATCCTCACAAGATTTTTTTCATCTTCTCTTACAATAAGTGTCTTCTATTTGTAATAGTAGCAATTTAGTTATGATCTTAGAACTGACAGTTCAAAATTAAATGCATAAATAAATATTTTTAAAATTTTAATTTTCAATAAAAGCCGAAATTTTCGAAAAAATTTTAGAAAAAAACTAAAGTGAATTTAAAATTAAAACACCGTTAAAAGTATCGAGTTGTAGCGAGTATTGAAAAGTAACCGAACTTACCAGCACTATTCTGCGTTGTTGCTTTAATAGTCTTCACAAAATGTTTTTAGGTTTTTAATTTTTTACTTTTAAATATACACACAGAAAACAGTTTTGTAGTTGCAACCGAATTTTTTGCCAACCGAATTTTTCTGGTTTCACGTACTATCAATATTATTAAATTGTAATACTATTGTAAAAACCGACATTTATTTACAAATTTCGAATTTTTATTGTAACAATTTAATATTTTATGTTTATGGGCTATAAAATTCTATAAATAGATTCACATGCGCTCAACAAAATTTATTTTATTAAAAACAAAATAATAAATTATATGACTCGAACTGGGCTCGAGCCGGAGATCTTCCGTCTGTCAAGCAAGTATTTTACCTCTAGCCTAAACCCAATTTAAATATGTTTTTTTTAAATTTCAACCTTGAATATTTTTTAGTTTCAAATTTATTTATTTGTCTAAAAATAGATTTGTATGTACAATAGAAATTCGGTTAATACTCTCAATATTTTATTAGAGTTACCAAAACTATAGAAAAAAGATTATATAATTTCATTTCATTTCATTTCATTTCATTTCATTTCATTTATTAATTCAAAAACCAAGCCCATAGGGCCAAATATGGTTCGTATTCTACAATAAATTTTTACAAAAAATAAAAAAATAAATTTATAATTTAAAGAAATGCCTAAAATAAATAAAATTATAACTAAAGTTTAACGGTCCAAAATGTAGCAATAAGATTATCAAGATAAGTAGACGATTAAAAAAATAAATATGAAAAATGATCATAAATTATCAGAATTATAGTGATTGATTAAAAAACTGCCTTAGTTTGCGTTTAAACGTAGCACTTGCAACAACAAAGCTTTTAAGAAATCTAGGTAATGAATTCCAGACTCTAGTTATCCTCACATTAAAGGATCTCTCGAAAATAGAAGAGTTTATACGTTGAAAAACTATCTGAGGGTTTCTACTCGATCTAGTAAATCTAAAGTTGTCAACAATGTAACCAGGACAGTTCGCTCTAATTAGCTTGTAAAACAATAACAAGATTCTCAGTTTTATAAAATTCTCAAAAGAAAAACCAAGAAAATCCAATACAAACGGAGAGACATGTTCTCTTATCCTCAATCTGTAAACATATCTCACTATACGGTTAACTGTAAGATGAAGACGTCTAAGAATATTACTGCTAGTACCCGTAAATACCTCCAAAGCATAAATTAACTGGGGCATAAGAAGAGCACTAGCTACACGTTTCCTTACATGTAGAGGCAAACAAAGATCAAGAGACCATAATCGTCTCAACGTAGCATTCACTCGAGCACACACGTAATCAACGTGTTTCGAAAAACGTAACTTATCGTCTACTAGAACACCCAAACACTTCATTTCCGAAACAAAGTTGATACTAACACCTCTCAATGATACACTTAAATCACGGGAATCAAAACCGAAGCACATAGCCTTCGTTTTGCTAGGATTTATGTCTAACCCATTTGTGTCCATCCACCGTGCAATCTGAACAAGGTAAAATTCTATGTTTGCCTCCAAAACATCAAAGAATTGTTTTTCTCCAGAAAATAAAATCTGTACATCATCTGCATATACAAAAGTTTCAAAACAGTTATTATCTATTACATCAATAAAATCATTCAAATAAATCATAAATAAAATAGGACCAATTACCGATCCCTGCGGAACACCACTGGTAACCTCCAAAGTACAAGAGTTCCTATCTCCAATCGAGACGAACTGCGACCTATTTTCAAGATATGAGCTTAGAAGTTTGCAAGCGGACTTAGAAAAATTAAAATAACTACATAATTTAGTTATCAATCTAGAATGCACAACACTATCAAAAGCCTTAGATAAATCCAAGGACAACAACACACCACACTTTTTCTCATTGAGCTTACGTCTTATGGAATCAGTCAGCCCAACAAGAAGAGTTGTAGTACTATAATTCCGCCTAAAACCAGATTGGCTTGGATGAAGCAGTTTATTGGCATCAATATAATACATCATTTGATCCTTAATAATGTGTTCAACAATCTTTGAAAGGATGGGAATAACAGAGATAGGACGTAAATTTTCTAACAAATTAGAATTGCCATCCTTCTTAATCGGCACAACACGTGATATCTTCCAATCATTAGGAAACTTGGAAGTCATAAAGATTGTGTTCACAATATGAGTGAAAGGACCACATATATAAGGATATATAGTCTTAATAAATTTTGGGGGTATACAATCATAACCCGCTGCATTTGAACGTATTCTACAAAGAGCATAAAACACATCATCCTCCACTACAGGTTGAAAGCAAAACGAATTTTCCTCTATAAAATTAAGTTCATCAAAAAATGATGAAAACGTTGGTGGTTCACACGACTGACTGGAAATAAAAAATTCATTAACAATATTAGGGTCCACATCTACAACCTTTTCACTCGAATCAATACTACCATTCGTTCGCAAAACATTCCACATCTGCTTGGTACTAAGCCCTTCAAAAAGTCGCTCATGAGCCTTTCTTTTCGCATTTCTAATTATTGTTTTAGTTCTGTTTCTAACTCGGCAATATACCCTCCAATTCTCCGACGTACTCTCCTGAATATACGCCCTATACGCCAAGTCCCTAAGAGATATACTGTAAGTAATATCCCTTGCATTGAACCACGAATTATCATTGAAATCCCTTACCTTGCGTCTAGTAATCGGCACCAATTCATGCAATTTATGAACATTATACATAAAATTAGCGAGCTGATCATTAACATCACTAGTACAAAATATCCTATTAAAGTCACATGCAGCTGCTACTTGATCCAGCCTTGCCATATCAATGGCATCATAATTACGAAATTCAAGAAACTGTTCATTTTCCAAAAGAGGCAGCTCTAAGACGGCAAAAATAAAAGCATGTCTAGAGATACCTGGACATTGCATTTGACCAGAAGAAAGAACACCAATACTTGGACTAAGGATAAAGTAATCAATTAAAGAGGTTCTATTATTCTTCACATCATAATGGGTCGGCAAAGAATTATGATAATAAACAAGATTCAGTCTACTACATAGACTTAACATCGATGAAGATTTCAACGGGCAAAACAAATTATGATTGTAGTCACCCATTATAACAACATTCTCATATTTGACGACCACGTCACTTATAGGACTATCAAAAGCATCAATATCACCACTAGGAAGGTAAACCACGCCAAAAAGAATTTTAGAAATACCTAGTTCAACCTCCAAAAATAAAAATTCACACGATTGTAGAGTCAACTGAACGCAAAACTTCCTTATATTTAACTTTTTTAGAGAGCAAAAATGCAACTCCACCACCACTTTTTTTACCAGGGCGATCATTTCTTACCAGAACATAACCAGGTACATTTATAGCATTTGAGAGAATCCTCTCTTTAAGCCAAGTCTCACTTATACCTATGACGTTTAATAATTCTCCATCAAGAATATTCCTAATCTCATTCAATTTCGAAGAAGAATCATTCACTTTAAAACTCTGACAATTAAAATGACCTACTTTAAGATCATTACGATAATTTCCAAGACATTCACGCAAATAACTGTTATCACTACATATTGGACCTAAATTATTGTTGAGATTCATTAAAAATTATATAAAAAACGAAGAGATTAACTCAAAATAATGGCAAAAAAAAGAATAAAGCTTAATACAATTTAAATTTCATAGTGTATAATTTGTTAAGCAAAATATATTGTAATTGTTCGTATTAATTTGTCGTTAAAAAAAAATATTAATAACTGCTTTTTTTTTTAAATATCAGTCTTAATTTCAATGAAGCACAAATTTTGACATTATATGGGAAGGTAACAAATAATATAAATTCATAAAAAGTATTTTAAATAAATCATATTAGATGCTATAATGAGATCAATAAAAAAAAAATGCTATGACATGGTTAAACTATCAAACTGTAACCCTTAGAAATTCATTAAAGAAATTTATGTTTATAAAAAACCATTGCAAACTGACAAAAATGCACAGAAAGCTAACTTAGCCTTATAACATCAACATCAAAAACTGTGAAGCACACAATATACAAATTCAATCTAAAATTACAGTAACATTAGAGTTCACAAATTACTACATGTTCCCCGAAAGAACCATGTGAACTATTACTAATACCTCATATGTACCACAAGCAAAAACTATTAGTTTTGGAAAACTTATAAGTTTTGCTTAAAAATTAGTATAGAATTTTACAAAATAAACACTAGTAGTTTTTGCTTCTAGCATGAATGTAGTAAAAGGCCATTTTCACACTCCAAGCTAAGCTGGAAGGAAAGAATAACAGCTAGCCTCAACATTTAACAACCAAAAAACAGAACCTAAAAATTACAATCCGATATAAAACCATGTTTATAACCAAAAATTAAATATAAAATAAGAGCAATAAAGAATTATATACAAAATAAAGCAAATACTACTCAAAACAGATCATCATCCTAAATCTCGTTTGAATATGACCGCCTACAAGGTAAAAAACTCTCACGGCCACTGGATCTGCTTCCATTTAGCGGCGTAGCAGCCAGGCGGTTTTCATTACGCAAACCAGGAGAACCTTCAGAGCTATATGAAACATGGTACATACTATTTGACATCAAGGCTTCATCGAGTAAAGCCATACATTCTTGAGTATTTAAAACTTTATGACCATTGTTCGGCAATGTAATATTTACTTTGGGTATATCAGTGTTAATTAATTTATAATACAAGATTTTATTTTCTGTACGCAGGTCCCTGCAGACTGATATAAGTTTTGCAGCACCAGGTGTTAAATGATCAGCAAGTAAAACTTTTGACGAAACATTGCCACCAATAATATTATTTAAAAATAAAAACTTTTTTTTTGAAAACATCATCATAATTTGATCACGATCCTGGACAGAGTTTAGCTTAACTAGCACAGATCTTCCATTATGTATATAAGTACAATGCTGTATATTGGAATTTGATATTGATAACCCACAAAGCGATGCAATTTTGAGAACTGGAGCTCTTAAATTTTTGATTCCCTTTGGTAAACCTTTTACTATTATATCCGCTCTATTCAACCTTCTTTGTAAAATGTTGTTGTAAGTTTCTAAGTCACTATTTCGTTTATTGGCTGCTAAATCAACTTTTTTCAACATGTTGCTATTATGAACTACATCCTTACGAAGATCCTCTACAACCTCACGTTGTTCAGCTCGGAATTTATCGAAAAATTCAACCATCTTTTTTTCGAGTGCCGCAATACTGCCATAAACTTGCTGCTCAAAAATACGATTGTGCTCCTCAAATTGTTTACTTATTTCAGTAGTCAAATCATGCAAACTCTGTTGTATGTCTCCTGCTACACTCGTTGAGCCTGCAGTAGTTACATCAGTTGGTTTAAGGGTGCAGCCATTACAGATGAAATGAAAAACTTTTTTATTCTGGCAAAACAACTGATGTTGATCTTCAGTCACATTAACACAATCAATATGAAAAAACAGCCCACAAAGGAAACATCCCACACTATTTTGTGACTTGGTTACATTTTTATTACAGATGCAACAAGTGTATTACTAAAAAATTCTTCTCCGCGAACTGGGCTCGTACCGGTGACCTCCTGCTTGTCAGGCAATTACGTTACCTCTAGCCCAAACTCAATTTGAATTTGCATTTTCAAATTTCTATCTTGAACATTTTTATGTACAACAGAAATTGGGTTGCTAATCTTAATATTTTATTAGAGTTACCAAAGCTATTAAAATAAATATATTCTTTTAAAATTGGTAACCATAACTTATATTTTAGATAGAGTGATTATTTCTTTGCAGACGAAAGTATTATTCGATTTTAACTGCAAATATTTTATTCAAGAGATATAATCTCCGAAAAGGGGTTGGTTTTTTGTATTAAAGTTAATGTAGAAGATAATATTTGTTTCAATATTGATAAAGAAAACCAATAGTTTGAATGATGTGATTGTGTTTTGGTTATTTTGGTTAATTTTATGTATTTTCTGTTTACAATATAGTTTAATTATTCTGATGATGAATTTTAATTACTTACAATTAAAATTATTGAATAATGATTTAATTTTGTTGGTTATTCTATTATTGATTTTTATATGTCTTACTAGAGTTGTACTTTTTAGTATCATTTTCCTCATCACTATTACATCTTGCCATGCCGTGACATCTAATTCATTCTGCGTATATCTTTAAATCTGTTTGTCGTCCACTCTTTTAATGTGCTAATCAGCACAATTTTTTTTTAGCAAAATAAATTAGTAAAACATTCAGGAAATGAAAGTGCAGACTGTGGTGCCAAAAATGCTTTAAATTTACCTCATATTAGGGAAACACCATGCTTCCCAAAAGCCATAAGTGACCCTTTTAAATTTCTCAACAACATCAGAATCCAGTTACCACCAGACTTAAATACAACAAATATTTAACCAGATCCCAATGTATCATCCCAGCAAAAAATTTCCAAAAAGGTAAGCGGGTTTGTAATCAAGCATTTTGGGCAGAACGCATTCCTTACTAGATTACCTACTCGATTCTTTTAACAGGGCTTGAGGCTAAAATAACTGATTCTTTAGAATTGATTATTTTTTTTACCGAAGAACCATTTACTTTATATTTTTAAGAACTACATACATTTTTTAATAAAGAAATAGTTCCAGTGTAAAACTACGAAGTACTTACACAAAAAAAAAAATAAATAGTTGACTAGAAAAATTAAGAAGTATGTACTTACATTTAAAAAAAAAAAGTAGTTCCATAAGTAAATTCAACTTTTACTCACACGTGATTCTCCTAGGTCACTCAAATATAACGATCTAAACTCATACGGAAATAAAATCCTAAAAAGTGAAACATCGAATTGTTATGATAACATGGGTTTGTTATAATTTTGGAGCTATAAACCACGAAAATTCAACAATTCAAAATTGAAAAATAAAAATATGACTCACGCACAATCACCCTAGAAATTTTTTTTACACTCACTCACGATAATGTCAGTAATTTCAACTGCCACTCACAATTTTCTGCTCACGTGCTCTTCCCTAATTTATACCTAACCACAGTTTAACAAAATTTAGGCAACACGCAATTTCTGTTTTTAGTATTATTTTCCTGCAAATACAAATTTGTTTGAAAAAATATATGAGATAAATTCTTTAAAATTGTATAACTTCTTTTTTTAAAATTAGGAACTACTTCCAATAACGTCCTTGTATTAAGAAAAAGTATATGATTACTTCTTGAGTACAAAAAGTTATACATATGAGTTAATAACATTGTTATTTTATTTTAAGTAAATAATTACTTTGTTATTGAGTTCATGCTTTCTTGTTTAAATTTAAAGAATTGATTACAATACTACTTGCTTTTTTGACTCTAACGTTGGAATGAGTTTGGTATTGCAGTTACTAAATTTGGCAATAAGATATGTAAGCAGGTGTGGGCATCACCTTCTTTTTGGAATGTTAATTTTTTCCTGGGATGCTGGCCCGCCTAAGAGTGGGAAAATGTAATTTTAATTCAAAGCATTACTATAAAAAAACTGATCCCCCTAAATGCCTCAATTGCGATGTAATGCTTACTATTTCCCACATGCTAACAATCTGCCCGTCTTCTGAAATAAACGAATCACTGGAGGAAATTCTGGATTGTACAAAGTGTAACAACATACAAAAAATCTGGAGATGTCTACAACAACACGGCATTCAAGATGTTTAGGAACATTTTGTTAAAATCTTTTCAACATTTTTTTATTTTTCATGCTTCAAAATTAATTCTTTGCTTTAAACTTTATTTTTTATTATAAATTTTTGACTAAAATACTAATTCATTCACTTCATAAAAATATTTATTTCATGTTCATGTCAATAAATTACAGTTCAATACGAGCGCTTATGGTCTAGCTACCGGCGCCTTTTGTTTATATTTTATAAATTAATTTGTAAAATATATTGTTAATAAATAAATAAATAAATTAGTAAAATATTAGTAAAATATTAGTAAAAAATTAGTTGAAAACAGTTAAGTGCTGAAGAAGTATAACTAAAATTTTAGCTGAAAACAAAATTTAAGCAAAAGACTGAAAGATCAGACATGGAAATTAAATCATTTTGTGTACACGCCTGAAACTTGTAATCGGCATTAGAAGACAACCATTGACTGAATTGCCTAAACTTATGTCAGCACTAAGTTTAATCATAGACGTATTACTTTTGTGTCTATGATTTTTTTGAGTGTATTTATTTTTCTGTTTTGACTTTAATAATCAAATGAAATTTTATGCTCAGAAGTGTATATAGCCTCAGCAAAATATCGTATTACTTAATAAAAAAAAAACTATTTTTTAACTAAATTAATTTTCTTTTTTTTATTATTGAATACTTACACGTATTTTCTACACTCATACCAACATCATATATACATAAAATATACGCTTAAAGAAAAAGGAAACATTAGCATTTATTTTACCCTAAAGCTTTTTAGCCACAATAACCTAACTGTTGTTTTTGTTTTTTTCTCTTCATTTTGATGCCAATGTCTAGCTTAATGGTTTAACTTTAAATGGCTTGTTGCTGGCATCTCAGGTAGCTTGTAAAGATACTAATGTTGGTTTTTTTGGCTTTTTTTCTTTATTTTCTTTGTATAGTATTTGTTTTCATTTTTATCTTTTTGGTGTGTGCACCTGCAACAAATATTGCTTTTTTATAATTTTGTTGATCATTTTTATATTTGAATCGTGTCGTCCAGACCGTTGTTCATATGAAACCAAACACGCGCACGAAAAGGCGTTTTTTTTCTCGAAACGTTTCATAGCTACAAATACCACATTTTGGCAGTAGCCACTTTAAAGTTATTGAAAAGGAAGTGAACTTAAAGTATGTGTTTCATAAATTTTATGTTAGTTTTTGTTAGATTAACAGTTAAAAATTAACACGATGTTAAAAATTAAAATTGGAACTTTAAACGAAATTCAGGTTCAGGAATTTCAATCAAGAAATACAGTAAAACCCGGTTAAGATGAACTCCGAGGGACCAAAAAAATTAAATCGTCTTAAGCGAGGTTCGTATCAAGCGGGGTTTTTTTTTAACGATAAAAAATATGTATTTATTAAAACAAAAACAAGATTATTCAGATTTTTACATAAATAAAAGATAAAATTAACATTTCATTGGGGATTTTTGAATTTTATTCATCGTCTTCTTAGACAGTGTGCAATTAATACTATAATTAATATGCACATATTTTTCAATTGTTTGAGATAGGCGTGGTAGAGAAGATTAAGCATACTTTTCTAAAAATCATAACTACATTGTAAATTTTTTATTGAATTAGACTGCGCAGTTTCTGGTAACACAACCTTCATCAGTAATCCTTTTTTGACAATACTGTAATTATTTGTTATGGTTTTTATTGTTTGATTGCATCTATATGAAATGTTTATTTATTAAAATGCAATCCTGACCGTGGCTTGAACCTGCTTTCTTTGCCACATGCACTTCGCACTACACTTTAGACAGAGGCTCTAACCAATTGATCTAAAGTAGGTCGATTTTTGCTGTGGCTTAAAACCAGTTTCAATTACACGGGGTCGATTTTACATTTAATTGTAATTGCAGAAGATAGCTAAGACAAACACCACAACAATTCACAATTGTTAGAAAATCATATGTAATCTAATTTCATGCATTCACAATTAAAAATTCAATTAAAATTCTTAATTTTTTTAAAAAAAAAAAACTCTGTTATTTTTTCTGAATGACTGAATTAACGATTTCATTCGTTATAAGTTTTTCTGTTACCAAAATATGATTGTCAGCTTCTTTGGCACACGATTTTGTTCGAATAATTTTTTTTTTATGTTTATTAAGCTATTGTGTACCGTTTGTATATTAGGTACTTCCTCCTCTATTTCGACTTCTTCATCACTTGACAAACTTTCAACACCGGGAGGATTAACAATTTCCAATATTTCTTAATCTTAATATTTCTTAATCTTAATATTTCTTAATGTATGTGACGTCAAAACATTAGCATCTACGAGTATATCTAGAAAGTCATCCACGGATATGGAATTCATACTAGGTCTATCCCATAAAACGGATAAAGAGTGTACTAAACATGGTAATTTGTATGAATACGAGTTTTTGGGACTGCTTAAAACAGTTCGTAATAACCGAGTTCGTATTAAAAGATGTATTTTATATGAAAATTGTTGCCAAAACGTCGGGACTTTTAAATTAGTTCGTTATAACCCATGATTCGTCTTAACCGAGTTTGTCTTAAGCGAGTTTTACTGTACTTATACAATTTATTTAAATTTTATTATCTTGGTAATATTTTAAAAGCCTAATGAGTCTACAGAAATAGGAATTTTTATTTCATTTAATTTTTAATTATTAAAAGTAGCTCCATTTCATACAGCGCTCAGTCTGAAGACAAAAATATGCAATTGGATTAATATTTACTTTAACATCTTTCCATTCTTAACAATGAATCTGTATAACAAAATATATGACTGATACTTGCTAATGTGCTGGAAAATGCTTTATTTTAATGTTATATTTATTTTCCTAGCTTATTATTATTGCTATTATGTTTAAAATTTATAACAAATTATACACCTGTATAACCTTAAAACATAAATCATAAGTATGCTAATTTTATTTCAAGTTTATGTCTAATATTCAATAAAATATTTTTATTGTAAATTAATTGTATATCATGTTTTATTATATCGCCGTGGGAGGTTCTTTGTATTGTACAGACATATTTTTGTTTAATAAAATGCATGTCTTAAAACATTTAATGGATACAATAGTAACGGATAATAAAATATATAAATAATATTCATACCAGAATATATATGGAAATTAGCTGTAAAATGATATGTTAAAGATTATGGAGATTATTAAATAAGGAACATTAAATAAGCTGTTAGAAAGAATTTTCTATAAAAAAAAAACATACACCCACAGCCTGAAGTTAAAGGGAGGGTTTGTTGTGGTCAATTTTGTGTACTTAGGTATCATACTTCAAAAAGCAATAAAAATTATAATTCAAATTGATGAGGAAAATATAATTTTTTAAATAAGTTACGATAGTTTAAAGTAATACTTTAAAGAAAAATGCAAGATTTAAACAGTAGAAACTTTTTACAATGGAAATTTTTAAGGGTTAAGACATATGTTAGGCAAAAATATATTGGGTATACAAGTTATTAATGGCGATTTTTTTTTTTTGCTTGAAAAATGCATTTATTATAATAACAAAATTAATTGATACATTATTGAAAGTATTGTCCATCGTTAGCCACTACTTTTTCCCATCTTTCTGGAAGCATATGGATACCGCGCCAAAAGAACTGCTCCGGTTTTGAGGTAAAGAATGAATCAAACTACTTTCTGATACCCTGTTCTGAAGTGAAGCGTATTCCAGTAAGGGCGTTCTGCTACGATCAAAACAAATGGTAGTCAGAAAGGGCAAGGTCTGGGCTATAAGATGGGTGACACAAAACTTCCTATCCACTATTTTCCAAATAGTTTTTCACCGGTCTTGCAATATGTGGCCGAGCGTTGTCACGATGGAAGATTATGGCCTCGTGTCTGGTCGAATATTCTGGTCGTTTTTCTTTGATTGCTCTCTTCAAACGAATCAATTGTGTTCGGTACAGGTCCCCTGTGATCGTCTGACCCGATTTCAACAGCTCATAATACAAAACACCCTTCTGATCCCACAAAATACAGAGCATTACCTTGGCGCCATGGAATTTCGCCTTCGGCGTTGATTTGGCTGGTTGGCCGGGCTTTACATATGACTTTCTGCGCTTGGGATTATCATAATGTATCCACTTTTTATCACCAGTAACAATACAATGCAAAATTGACTTCTTTTTGTAGCGCTCAAGCAGCATTTCCGACATGCAAAATCGCCTTTCAACGTCTCTCGGCTTCAATTTATGTGGAACCCATTTCCTTACTTTTAAATGAATCCCAATGCTTTTAAACATAGGGAAATGGTATATTGTGTGACTCCCAATGATAATGTAAGTTCTTCTTGCGTTTGACAACAATCTTCGTGGAGTAATGCTTCCAATTCCTCATCATCAAACTTTTTCTACTGACCAGGTCTCTCCTTGTCTTCTATGTCGAAATCACCACTTTTGAATTGCGCCATCTATCGTTTACAAGTTTTTTAAGTTTGTGCATGTTGACCGTAAGCTTCTACCAGCAATCGATAACTTTCAGCAGCCGTTTTCTTCAAATGAAAGAAGGCTATCAGACTTCCCCGCAAAACATCTTTTTAGGCACAAAATTAGACATTATTATAGCGATTGAAAAAAATTGGTGTTTACACTTTGGCGTCTATCGAATACTGTATTTTAATGACAGATGTTTACCCTCCATAATACCATATTTGATATTATTGACACAAAACATATGTGATAGTTAGGCTATATGTTGTCCAAATCGCACAACGCATTACAGAGAAAATTCGTTTTTTAGTCGAACGATTCGTATGTGGAACAAACTTCCCGCAGAAGTCTTCCCTGTTACTTACAATTTAGAAAAATTTAAATCAAATATCCACAAACACTACTCCCTCTTTCCTCCTTCCCATACCTTATTTTCCTGATCAATACAATGCACTGCATGAGTAGGGGGCATCCCCTGAGTATTGGTTATATTATAAAAAAAAAAAAAGGTGTGTATCTTAAGTCTTTTGTATTATGTAACCAATGCCAATTTAGTAATTAAAACACTTGTAATTAAAAAACTAATAATTTTTTTTGGAAAAAATAGTTTATACACAGTATAGCCTATAAATAAATTCACTTTTCTGTAGAGAGCCAACGGACCGCGATACTCTATATGGCGTATTTATGCTGGATACCTCCAATCATGCTTTGGAATGCACTCATGTCAATCTTTTTACACTGCTTTTAATTTATTTCTTCAATTCTTCAGTGCATTTGCTTTACTAACCATTTTCATATACATTTTAGCATAAAAGACTCCAAAAGTCCTCAATTGGCCATAATTGGGACTTTAGAAGGATTTGGAATATTTCGGTACAGAAGGTGTGCTTGTTGCCTTAAGCCATTCTAATGTCTTTTTGGCACAATGGCAGCTTGCTAAATCTTGCCAAAATAATATATCGTCTTTAGAGTGTCTATCTCTAATAGATTTTTCCAGTTTTACGAAACATTTGCTAATGTTTGTAAACATGGATGTAAAGTTATGATATACCTTTTGCCCTAATGGCTGCCCACATTAGTACTTTTGGTTCAAACTTTGCTTTGGAAAATGCCGTTATTGTCGGGAGTTGTGTTTTTTTTTCAAATCATCAGAATAAAATCCAGAGTTAATACTTCAGTTGTTCCAAGCACAACAAGAGTATTCTTCTTCATCCAAAATTACACTTAACCAAAAACAGCGGTGAAATCAACTAAAGCCCATGTTAAATTAATGAATGGGTGATCACTAAACAAACAAAAAAATCTGTCCGTCATTTTGACAAATTATTTCGTAAATGTATTTTCTGACATTTAATTTTTTGTTGCTTGTTATTTTGACGAAATATTGTCAAATGTATTAACATTTTTTATTATTATAACAAATTAATAATTCAACTGTGATACTTAGCGTTAGTTTTTTAATTATACTGTGATATTTTATTATTTATTTTTTACATTTTTGCAATTTAAATTTAATTTGTGTTTTATGTCGTACGTTTTGTGTCGGTCTAAATACGGATTTAATATTAAAGTTTTAAAAATGTGGAAGTAAAAAGATTATTTATTTTAATAAAATTATATCCCAGAAGAAGTTGGAAATATTCCCAACGAAACGTCGGATAAAATAATGAAATAAATAGTTTTTATTTGCATTAGGAAAATAAATGACCTTAGAAGCCTGCTTAGAATATATTTCTAAAGAATTAACAAGAAAATTAATTTAAAAAAGGTCGATTAATAAATCATAATAATTGAATAATTATTTTGATGGTTAAACTAATTAATAAAGACACACTAAACTATCCACTATAATTCAGTGAGTTTAATTAATAATTCACAATTCTTTTATAATATCATTTCACATTAAATTGTTAATTTTTCCAACTTTTACTAATGGATATCACACATTAACACGAGTAATGACTCCACAAGGCTAAAAGCACGTCAAATTTACTGCCTGTTTTATACATTTTTGTGGAATAACAAAAATTTGTCAAAACGACAATTGCTTCGTAAAGCGATAAAATTTGTTGGTTTTACAAAAATTAACATCAATTTGAATTAAATAATTGTTGTTTTAACAATAAATTTTATCAAAAGTAAAAAAAGAATTATGTTAATTGCACTTACGTCTTTTGGTTCAGTGTATTTGAACATTTTTCTCAGTTGTCTGCATTTTGTTGGTATTTCTGACAATTGCGTTTTACTCTAATTGGGCACTGTCTTTATCTTGTTGTGTTTCACGTTCATTTAGAGTTAGCTTTTGCAAATAGTTTGCTTGGAAACGCGAAATTTTCTGGCCAACTTAAGATTTGATGCCCCAATTTGATTAACCTCCAATTATTTCAATTTAACAAGCTCAGCTGCGGTAAAAATTATTGATCACGGTTGATGCCACTCCATTTTCAAACCTTTCGTATATGGAATATATATTGCTATGTGCATCGATAATCAAAATTCTATTTTGAATATCGATTAGCTTTTTAATACGCATCAATTGAGAGGTATTCCTAATTTTTTATTCGAGACACCATAGTGCAAATGCGGGTTCATAATTCGTTTTCAGTAATGCCAATATTAACAGTTGGTCTGGAAACTCGGGCAATTAAACAGCTTTAAGATTTAAAGCTTGTAAGATAAAATTTGTAAAACTCATATTATTCGGATAATCAGTTCCCAATCTGCATTTATAGTGGTTCTTTATCAAATCATGAGTTCTTATGGGTGGTAGATATGAAAGAGGTTGATGATGACGTCTAGCCTCAAAAGATTATTTTTCCATCTGCTCTTACATTTATAAAAAATTAGTGTTTTATATTTATAATGAGAAAATTTAAATTATGATCTCGAACCTGACAATTCAAAATTATTAACTTAAATTTTCATAAATATTTACTACAGTCTTCCCTATAAAAATATTTCCTTATGAAAATGTTTGTTTCTTAAGTCTTTTGTTTTAAGTTTGATAAAATTGCCTAAATTAATAATAGTGTACATAGTCCTTGTCGCTAAATCTTAAATTTCTTCTAGTTTGTTTGCAACATTGTTGTACATTTAACATTTTTGCTGCAACATGTTCTCTACATATGCAACAAATTGGTTTTAGTTAAACTTTTTGTGGTTTTTATAACATAAATAATGCATTAGCGATCAGTTCATATTTAACGAATAAGACAAAAAAATCGTATACGTTTAGATGTTTATACATAATTACAAACTCTGGGGATATTTTCATTATTTCTTAGAGTATATCATAAAGAATACTATAAATTGTTCCTGGTTACAAATGGTCTAAAAACGAACGCCCTAATACCAACACGTCTTTAGGAAAAAAATAGAAAAACTCCCTACCAGGCTTTGAAATCTAAAATAAAAATATTTCTACTTACTAACTACACAAGCAGATATTGCGTTTCTTAGTTTCATATTCGTGCAACTATTTATATGTGGTGATTGTTGTTTGTTACGATTGCAACACATGCTGCTTTATATGTGTATATAAACCTCATTTTCTAACTTGTTCCCTATAAACATATGCATCTCTTCATCTCTACCTCCTTCATTCTGTGTTGCTGATTTCTTCCTGCTTGCTTAACTATCCATCCTGTTTATACTCCTCCTCAGTATTTTACTTTTTCATATGTTGCTGGGGCTGGAGCAGCAGCATACAGTGGGATATATCATAAAAGTTTTTGAAATCCGCTCTTTAATTGTAGACAAAGCATGAAAATATGTAAAAAAAAGTCCCAATTTTGGAACTTTTATTTAATTTTAGGAAAATCTGGGACTTACTAACAGGAAATCTTAAATTCTGATATCAATAGCACATTTGTGACTTTATTTTTTTTTTCTTTTTTTAATTATTTATTTAAATAACTTTCAAGTACATTACAATTCTAAATTAACTGGGTCTCAGCGCCCGTGAGGCATTTTTGAGACTAGTTGGCAATATACTAAGTTTAAACTAAATTTATTCGTTTTTACAAATTAAAGAAAAAATAGTTTACAAAAGGAGCTTTTCTATATTTTCAAATAAGTATTTTTTAAGGTTTTTTTTTAAATCTGATATTCTATTCATGGTTCTTAAATGCATCAAAAGTTTGTTATACTCATTAGTACCCATATACTCAATACGTTGCTTAATTTAAACTCTGCATCTTGCTGTTCTCAGATTTTGTTGATTTCTGGTATTAAAAACAGATTGATGTTGATGAAAATGTACAGTATGATAACCTATGTTGTGTAATGATTTAAATATATACATTAACAATTGATATTCGTACAACGCATGGATCGGTAAAATAGATTTGCAAACATTCCTATAAAGGGATAATGTTGAAAAGGTTAAAGGCAGATTGTAAACTATTTTCAAAGCTTTATTCTGCATACTTTGCAGCGTTTTTAAAACAGTTGTATTTTTGTAATCAATAATAATTGCCACATAATTCAAATGACTTTGTATTAGAGCTTGATACAAGAGTAACTTAGTCTCTTTATTAAGTCTGTATTTTAATTTATACAATATTCCAATGGTTGGAGCAATCTTAATTTTCACCACACAAATATGAGAATCCCAATAAAGGTTGCTTTGCAACGTAATTCCTAAATATTTAACAGCTTGGGTTTCATAAATTGGTTTACCATCAATATAAATATTGAAGCAACTATTTGACGCTTGTGAATGTGGGCTAAATCGTTTTGTCAACAAAATCAGTGGATTATGTCTATTAATAAACATTTTATTGAATAGTGCACACAGAAAAGAGTTTTGCAGTTGCAACCGAATTTTTGTAATTAAACGTACTATTACTATTATTACATTTTAATACTATTTTAGCAACCGACATTTAATTACAAATTTCGAATTTTTATTTAGACTCACATGAGTTTCACAAAATTTATCAATTTATTTTTTGATCAATGGTGATAGTCTTTAACTTCGAGCTCATATATTAGTTCTCATTTAGTTGGATAACTATGTAATATGAATGTTTGATGTTTGGCATGGGATTGTTACCTACTTCAAAACGTGTTCTGGTGATGGGAACCTAGAAAATTCCAGAAATAGATCTATCACCACATTCCTTAAGGGGTCAAATAATAAAATTGAAAACAAAAAATCTCTATAGATTATTTGTTAGGACAATATCCTAATAAAGAAATATAGAGTATGGCCTCGAACTTGAATAATTTTAATTTTCATTGCACAAGTAACGGTCGAAAAAAACATAATTTTTATTTTTAATAAAAATTATACCAAACTTGTATTTCATTAATAAAAATTCCTTATGCCGCGAACTGGGCTCGAACCGGCGATCTCCTATTTGGCATGCAACTATTTTACCTCTGTCTAAACACAATTCGAATTTGTTTTTCAAATTTCAACCTTGAATTTTTTTTTTCTAAATTTAAGTACAGTTTTTCTTTAAACAGATTTGTATGCACAACAGAAATTTGGTTGCAAATCTCAGTATTTAAAGAATGTTATATTATTTTAAAATTACGTTACTTACTTCTGCTCCAAATTGCATTGCAATCGCATCACTAAGTAAGAAATAGCCGAATAATTTCCAAAAATTGTGTGAGATATCACACTGTGCAGCAGCATCATCATCTCATACTCATCTACTCATCTGTTTACATGCTTCATGTTTAATCATTTACAAGATCAGCACACATGTAAGCACTTTTCGTGTATATTACTTAAGTTACAGTGTGTTTTCTTCCTCTTCGTACATTTTTTAATATTTTTTGTTGCGTTTTTTCTATATTGCGTTGCGGTGTGGATTATTTTAATGCTTGTAAAACGTCAACTGCATGTTTAAGATGGGGAGTAACATGTATGCGGACATAAACAAAAAAAAAATCTAAAAACATTTGCTTAATGTATATTTTCTGCTCTCTTGTGGCTTCATCCTGAAATAAAACATTCGAAAGTGCAGTCAAATTTGTAACAGTTTTGATATAAGTAGGTATACAAAAATTAATTGAAACAAATTTATCGAAAATTTAGATTTGGTTTCATTAAAGCTTTTTCAATAAACCAACTAAATTAATAAACTTTGTAAAGAAGAATGTTGCAACATTTTTAGGTAAGTTAGACCTGAATTTTCTGTGATTCTAAAAATTATTAGTTCTAACTGAATTATAGGAAAATGTTGAAGATTCCTTTACTAAGGTAAAAAATGTTTATCATATTGATAATATTATTTCATAAATCGTTTGTCATCAATAATGAAAACTTCATAAATATGATGAAAAGTTTAATAAAAATGTATGAAATATTTTTCATCATTACATAATCAAGTTTCATAAACTATGTGAAAAAAATTGATTGCTTTTTACTGAAATTTTTATTTTTTATTTAAAATTAAAAAAAAAAAAATATTTTCAATTTAGACTTTTTAAAACTCAAAAATTACCAGAAATTATTTAAAATTCTGAAAAATCAATTAAAGATTATTTGATGTACTCTTCATTTCAAATATAATTTTTTCAATATTATAGGGAATTTTAAAGAAAGTTCCATACTATTTATGAAGAATTTCACAAAACGTTATGAAACATTTCATTAAATTTTATGAAACTGCTTCATCATGTTTATGAAATATTTAATAGCATTTATACAGCATTCCACAAAAAGGTCTTAAACCTCATCACATTAATGAAATATTTCATAAATATGAAATGCCATCAATTGGCTCTTTTCTGAAACAGTTTCATCATATTTATTGGACTACAATCAATAAAATTGTTCATCATAATTAGTTTTTCATAAATATGATGAAGCTTTTTCCCTGAGTGTAGTACATAAACTATAGTATAGTACGATAGTATACACTTTATTAAGTATTATGGAATCATGAACTTAAGTCAGAAGGCCATTCCATTCCATATGAAGGCATTTTTAAACCTACACTCATAAAAAACCAACCTTACAAATAGTACGACAACAAAATATATTATATCTGAATTATATTCAGCATAATCTTCAATGAAGTTTAGATTCGCAGTCTGCTAAATTTATTTGATCCTTATTTTAGAAGAGCTAAATTTGAGTTGACAGTTGTAGTAAAATTAACTAAGAACTTAGCTAAATCAACAGTATTTTAATTCTGAATCAACCCGGGTAAAAATTGCAATATGGAGTCTAATATAATTATATCTCATTTGATGTTGTTCCATATATAAGCACATACAAATTGATCCGAAAAATGGGTCATCTACATGCATCTAATTATATTAAATTAGATATAATTTGATACAATTTTATCCGATATTTGTCCATATCTGTGACATTAAATTATATCTAATTAGATATAAATATATCTGATTTTATAAAATTTTAGCCGAAAGTAGCTATGCTTTTAGTAAATTGTAGTTATGCTTAAAAGTATTTAAGTTTAAAATTGAAATTTGTCGAAATCAAAAATTTTAAGGACCAACATTTTTTTAAATGAAACATTAAAAATTAAACCTAATATTGGCTACACTCATAAAAAAGTTTAGTTCAAAAGTCTGTTGAACGGATTCCAATTCAGTTGAGCTAATTTTTTCTGTTATCGTTTAAATCAGTTATTTAACTAAAGTTATTAGTTATCGTATTTCACCTCAAGAACAAATTTCATCCGTATTTGAACTAATTCTTAGATCTAAAAGTTAATAATTCATGATTCTTAAATTTACAGATTTTGCCAGTTGATTAAAACCAACAATATTTTAAACCCTTTATTACTTTCTTTTTGCGTCTTCGTTATCAGTCTCACTTGATGGCGATATTTTTTCATATTTTTTATTTTATAATTTTAACATAGGCTATACCACGGAAAGTAAGCGATATAGAGCAAAATGCACAAAAAAAAAAAAAAAAATCGTTACTCCGTACTTATTAAGTACTCTTTTTTACTAGTTATATTCTTGGTAATAAATATGGACCTGTTTCTGGTCAGTTGTGGTAAGATGTTTTTAGGCGAAATTTTTTTTTTTATTCAGCTTAAAAATTCTGTTAATTTAAATAAATTCTTAGTTAATTTAACTACAACTCAAAAGTAGTTTTTCTAAAATTTACGTCACCTAAATTTAGAAGCCTGTGATCAACTACATTGAATATTCTGCCGCCACAAATTCAGGTACTATTTTCTATTGTCGTAGCTGAATTTTAAAATATTTGTGCGGGCTTTTTTTGTGAGTGTACGGAGTGACGACTTTTGTACAATGTTGCTCTATCTCGCGAAGTTTCTCAAATGTAGTCTATTCAATTGAGACTGATAGCAGAAACACAAATATATAATGATTCGAAAAATTAACTAGCAAAATTTGTAAATTAAAGCATCACGAATTATTAAATTTTAGGTCGAAATTTTAGTTCAAATACGGATGAAATTTGTTCTTGAGGCAAAGTATGACAACTAATAACTATAGCTAAATAGCTGATCTAAATGATAATAACAGAAGAAATTAGCTTTACGGAATTGGAATCCATTCAATAGACTTTTGAACTCACTTTGCTTTAGAAGTAAAAGTTATTGATGCGGGGAGATCTATATCGGAAGAGCTTCAAATAAATATTGTTTGAATTTCGAGTTGATGCAGAAAATAGGAGGTCTCATGCAGTATCAAAACTGATGCTTTAAAATATTTTTCTAAAATTTTTGTAAATTTTTATATATTAAATTAAGTGTATTAATTGTTATGAAACACCAATCGATTTTGTTATTCCTTTTTAAATAATAAAAAAAAAACATGAATTGTTTTTTTGTTAAATAGTATTACATTTATGCAGGTTAAACTCGTCTACTTATTTCGTAACTTGCGAAATTCAGTGAAATGAATGCGTTATTACAGTTCTGCAACGCCGTGTGTGGTTAAACCTTAAACTTCGATTAGTACCTGAATAAAAAACGGAACTTTATGAAGCTAAATCCATTTTTTTTAAGTAATTAAAAACTTTATGGCATTGAGTCTTTAATAGCCTTACAGACAAAAAATTTCAAGAGGTAATACGATGAAAGCATACTTAGTAAAATTTGTTTTATTAAAGTTCTGTGGATTTTATCCAGTTTAATACACTCCAAAAAAATAAGTTAGTAGAAAGTTAGTAAAACGTCTTTTAAATCAGATATACTATTTTTCAGCAAATTTTTTGCTAAAATCTTGTTTTCAGCTAAAATTTTAGTTATACTTATTCAGCACTGAACTGTTTTGAACTAATTTTTTACTATTATTTTACTAATGTTTTACTAATTTCTTTTGGTTAAAAAAATTGTGCTGATTAGCAAATTAATAGTGTGGACGACAACCAGATTGAAAGCTATATGCAGAATGAATTAGATGTAGCGGCATGTCAAGATGTAGTAGTGACGAGGAAAATAATACTAAAAAGTACAACTCTCACCTGCTTGTGAAAGTTATTATCTATTAATTAAATAAACGATAAAATAAAATATATAAATTTAATAAAGATTATATGTGTTTTTGTAAACTAAATGTTTATAGAGATTTATAATCTAGTGTGGTCAAATTACAAACAAATATACAACAGGTAGACAGACTAAAGCGAAAGACAAATACATATATCTTAGATAGATTTTTAAGTTTCCTTTTTCTTATGGCAAAAAAGAGTTGTATTTGATATATTTTGTTATTTTTCGTTTCGTTTCTATAATTATCTGCTGCATTTGCGTTCCTTTAAAAGATAGCATAATTTAGACAACCATTGATGTCATTAGTTGAAAGACAAATTTGTTTATGTTATATATAATTATTTCTATTTTTTTTTTAATATTACATTAATTCATGTCGTCAATGTGGGAGTATGAACATTTTTGTATTTTGTAACGTATTGTTAATTATTTTTAAAAGAATCACAAAAATATCTTTTATGATTTTCAGCAAATAAATTAACTAAAATATAATTTTTCTACAAATTTTTTGAATTTTTTCAGTCTACTAATATTGAGCAAAAATTTTATTAATTTTTAGCAAGGATTTTTTAGTTTCTAATCTACTAAGTGTTGGCAAAACTTTTGCTGAATCCACTAATTTTGTTGCTGGAAATCAACGAGCTGATTTTTAGCAACAAAATTAGATTTTGCTGACATTAGCAATTTTTTTTTGCAAGCACCCTCCTGACTAAAAATTTGCTGACTCAGCAAAATTTTTTGCTGACTTTACTAACGATTTTTTTTTTGAGTGTATAAATTATGCATCCCATTATGTTTATTTTGTAGTTGCATTTGTACAATTTTCCTAAACTACTTTAGACGTAACAAGTCATTTAATGCTTTATAAAATATTAATTAACAATTGTATCGATTTGTTAGGGTATTCAAATTACTTGGGTTTGGTTTTGTTCGAGTAAACGCGTAACCCGATTTTGAGGTTTTCAATCGAATAAGTTTTTACAATTACTCAAGTAACTTGAACAACTTTAATAATTTCATATCATTACCTTTGCATTAATAATACATAAATAACACACAATAAATACAAATTCAGGAGTTCCAAAATGCTTTCTATCAAAATTTAAAATAAACGTTAGTTAATATTATTAATTTCAAATTAAAAACATCTTCTTAAATACAGTTTACTATTGAGGTGTTTAAATTTTGTCTTTCGTTTTTATAAAGTGCGACTTTGAGAAAACAGTAGGGATATAACTTTTAATTTTTTTTTTTGCATATATCAAAAATAATACCATGAATAAGTAATATTATTATAATACTACTTCACTCTCGTTTAAAAAGTATCCGCATCAAATCTGTTGATGACAGATTGTTTTTCGATTTTACTATTTTTTTATGCAAAATAGATATTTTTTCCGAAAAAAAGGAATAAAGTGAACGGCCCACTCCAAACTGTAACAACAAAAGATGATGATCAATTAAGTTCAATTCGAATTTTGCTAAAATTTTAACACGTTCTAATAGTATATTTACAGAATATAGAGAAAAGTTTTACTATTTTCCAACTGAAATTCGTTTACTACGACTCAAATTCGGTTATTACGAATTTCAGTCTGTTGGTTAAACTGAAAATTAGTATTCACAACAAAGTTTAGTTAATTCTACTGAATTTTAGTTAGACCCATAATATTTAGAATTCTAATATAATTATCGTTGTACTAACTGAATTTATAAGTTGTTACCATGAAAATACAATTTTTAATTCGAATGGCACTTTATTTCGCTGTGTGTAGATATTTAAAAATGCCTGATTTTTTTATCCTAATTTTTTTCACAGTTGCGATGTCTACATAAAATAACCTTTCATTTGAGTATAATAATATATGCAATTGTTCAAGGATATTTCAAAAATATCTATAGAAATTGCTAAAATTTATATATTTTACGCATTGGCCTTGGCGCGGAAAGATTTTTCTCCAAAATTAAACATGGCATTTTTAATAATATTTTTTTACTAGTACAGTATTTGACCTTATCGCAGTGGCATGTAAAAAAGTTATACCCCTAATAAGAAAATATAATATAACATTAAAACTTTATATTTTATAAAAAAAAAATCTATTTAAAAAATAATTTTTTATAAAATAAATATAAACTGAAATGGAACACATTTTGATTTACTCGACTAACTTGATTGATCGATCAAAATTGTTCGTGTTATTCGTTAATCGAAATTGGCCATTTTAATTTACTCGAACAATTATTTAATTAAAATTCATCGATTAATCGAGTAACGATTAAATACCCTGCTATTTATATAACTGTTCCTATTACGCTAAATCTTTACAAAATGTCAAACTTATGTTTCATTCCTCTAACATTTTGTGTACATATTATAATCAACCATTACTTGGTAAACTCTAACAAAATCAATTTGTACAAACATAACAGATAATAGGGCATTTCTTGTACATACGTGTTTACGAGCACAAAAAAAGAACGCAAAATAGTTAGATTTCTGTGAAATAAAATATGTGTTAAATAAATAAAACTTTATTGAAACATAAATAAATCTTATAAATAGTACATAAAAATACTGTAAAAAAAGGTAAGTTCGTTTTATTTATTAACCAACTAAATAAACTCTAACCCTACTTATATTCTTTTCTAGTTCCAAGTTATTGAAGTGGTGAAATTGATACGAATTTTTTTTTTATATTATTGGTGAAAATGAGAAGAAGGTTTAACATTTATTTGTAAAGATAATATTTAACATTAATGTCATGTATTTGTTTTATATTTTATAAAGAACAGCATTTTTAATCTTAACAAATGGAACAATTTATTAAAATAGCTAGGAATTCTTATGAACTAAAGTGAATATTTTTAATACGATTTTCTGCTTAATTGTCCTTAATAAAAGTGAAAGAATTACCAAGTTTTTGTAGTTAAATGTCATAATATTTTTATTCAAATCATTTTCCTGAGTTGATTGACAAACTGTCCTAGAAATAGTTATTAGGTAATTTGGTAATTGTATACCCTTTTTTTTTAATAAAGGTCCCCCAATATGTTTTTTTTTTTATTGTGTAGTGAAGTTGTAAAATATTACTTGGTAAATATTTTTTTTTTATAAGAATACGCGCTTTTGATTATCCTCTTATTGTTCATAACTTCAATATGTAGGTCTTAATTGTTTTGAATATGTTATATAATATTATGTTTATGTTTATAATATTAAGTTTGTTCTATAACACAAACATTTTTAAACATTTGTACTAGTTTTTACTGGAACGTGTTTGTTTACATAAGTACTCAGTAAAAAAATAGTAAAAAGAGAGAGTAAAGTGACAGTTTGTTGCCAACAATTGTAAGAAGAAAAACTTGTAATAATTGTAAGAAGAAAAAAAAAACATATGATTGAAAAAATATGTTTGTATTAAATTATATTATAATTGTTTATGGATTTAAAGTGAATATTAAAGAATTAACTATGGAAGAAGTTAAAAAACATTTTAAATTCTTTTTGGTCGACAATTTCAATCTTTTCCATAATGAACAGTTGATTTTTTTCAATATTTGGTATTTAAAATCAGCTGTTTTAACTATTTTATCAATTTTTGCACATTTTCCGTTCGTTTACTTTTTTTTTTTGTAAATTTGCCTTACTCTCTGTAATTTTGTTACTAAAGGTACGTTCAGATTAGTCAAATATTTGACAAAAAACATGAAATATTTCTTTGCCGTAATCTGAACACAAAATATTTTTGTGTGTCAAACAGCAAATCAGCTGATTTTGGTCAAACAAAATTATTTGCATTCAAATAAATATTTGACAAACTTGACCATAGTGTGAACACTAGCTATCAAACATTTTCTTCTGATTTGAGCAAATATTTATTTGATCTTACAAAAAAAATGTAAGAACAAACAATGGCAAATAAATCGTCATTTATAATTTTTTTTAATAAATTTATTAATAAAAGGCTTTATAAAAAAACTGAAATGTAAATAGATATTAAAAAGCGAAACTTGATGATACAATATTTTGAGAAATTTTGTTTAATAAAATATTGTCAAATGAAAAAATATGGAATGAAACGGGGAACTATTGGAATCGGAGCACTGTACACAATTGTGTTGTCGTACGTGAAAATAAAAATTTAATCACTCCGATAACAGAATGGAACATTAGTCCAAAATGGAACGATATGGAATTAAACGGGGAATGATTGGAATCGGAACATTGTACACATTTGTGTTGTATCGCGTTTTATTAAGGTTTGCAAAAATTTTTTCCGTTTTGCGATATCATGCATAGTTTTCGAGATACAAGCCATTTTAAAAAATTGCGATATTTAAAAATGTCCAGTATCTCCAAAACTAAGCGAGATAGACCAAAACGGACAAAATTTTTGCTCCACAGGAGTATTAATATACCCGTATAATATAAATAGGCTACGTCCGAGAGAGATCCCGAGTGATAAATTTTTTAAAAACTAGTTAGTTTTTCGAGTAAATAAATCTATGTTTTTTTACACTTTGATTAAATAATATTTAATACAAATATTTGTTTCAATCTGAACGCTCGACAAATATTTTTTCGTTTATTTTATTTGACACTATTTGAGAGCTGTTTGAACAAACAAAAATCATCAAATATTTGATCATAGTTTGAACATAAAATAAAATAATTTTTTATTTGACACAATTGGAAGCAAATATGTAAACAAATATTTGGTTCAAATATTTGATTAATGTGAACTTACCTTAAGTAATTTTTACTGAACTATACTGTAAAATTAATCGAATAGACTTGTTGTATGTCCGGTAGTAGTTTAACAAATGTAGGACATTCTTTATTTTTTAACAACTTAAAACCTGTCCTGTCATAGATTAAAGATTATCACTGATATATTTACTTTAAACTAAATTTCTGTGATTGATCTACTTTCATTTCATTTTATAATTATTATCATTAAAATTATCATTACAACTAAAAACACAAAATATGTATTTATTAATTAAAAAATTGATTTATTAAATAGGCAGGTTGTCTGCTTGATTAAATCCAATACAAAAGAGCAAACAAAAAGTAAAAGAAAAAATCTAAAGATAAAAGTTTTAACTTTTCATCAGTTGATTTGCAGTTGCTGCTCTAGCTTTTGATATGTATTTATTATTGATTATTCAATTTAACCAACAAATGTTTGTAAAGACTTTAACAAAACTGGTCAGAAATGCCACATTTTATAGCTTTTTTTACTTTACTTTTTAACTCTGCAATATAATTATGTCAACACGAATTGAATATTTTTTGTATTGAACACAATTATGAAAAAGAAAAAAAAAATTTTTAAATGAAAAATCAATATATTAACAAACCGCTGTAAACAAGAAAATCACCAACCTGGCCAAAAAGACATAAAAACGCAATAAAAACACAAATGACGAACAGCTTAAACCATTTTATGAGATCTGAAAAGAAAAACCGGCATTTTTTAACAAACCAACATAAAGATTGATAATAAACTAAAGATCATTTGTCATGTTGACACACTAGCAGATTGTAAAAAATAAAAATAAAAATATTTTATAGCAAATCAACATTTTCTAAAAACCTAAAGTTAGTAAAATATAATTAACTGGGGATATAAAAAAATGAAGACTTACTTATGAAAAGCTTTTAAAATACAAATTTTTTTTTTAAATAGTTTACGAATACAAATTTGAATAGTTTTATTTGAATTTAAATAATAAAAACTTTTAAGTGACATTTTAGTAGTAAATTTGCAATATATAACACTTAATTTATTAGTTAATTAAAAGTGATTTTTTTTATTTCTTTACTAACGATAAAAATATTTAAAATATATTCGTCTGCAATTCCTTATAGAAAATTTTATTTGAATTATAAAAAAAAGAATTACTTGTCCAACTTGACGTATGAGTAACCTAACCAACCATCCCACTTTTGGCGAGATTATGCTGCTTTTGTAAGACTGATCGCTTCTTGAATTTTTCCCCGCTTTTTAAACCAAAATCCCTCTTTTCAATATTTTAGGACTTCAGAACTGATTTTTCATAAACAATAACAATCACCCTGATTGTCTAAGGCGTTTGGAAGAAGGTTTGGGAGGACTATAAATTTAAACTAAAGAAAAAGATTTTACACAATAAGGCAGAATGTCATGCTACTGGGGGTGGTCCTTTCAAGCAGTTTATTTTATCGGCAATTGATGAAGCAGCTGTCAACTTATTGCAAATACGTTCTGTAATAAGTCCCGAAGGACAGACATTTGGAACTCAACGTAGACTAAGTGTTTTACAAGATGAAGAAAATGTTGATACTTCTATAAATGAAGTAAGTAATGACGAAAACGAAGAACCTACCGTTCTCAACCTATAAGAAAGAAAACTTTTATAAAGTCAACAAAAAAAAAATGATCTCCTCTCAAAGCAATTGGAAGTCCAAACGGAATTATATACCGAGGTAAAGCTTTCGCTAAAAGAAATAGAAAGATATAGTCGAAAGAGATTCAAGATCGATGAAGAAACCCTAAAGCTGTATAAAGCAGAATTAAAGAAGAAACAAATGTATAGACATTTTTTACTTCAATTTATAAAAGAACTGGAAATCAAAAAAAGAAAAATTCATTTGAAGGAAATAAGAAGTGGTTTTTGAAATCTAGAGTTTTCGCAATAAAAAGTTACGCCAAATTTTATTTTATAATTTTTTTGTTTATTATTTAGTTTTAATTTCTGTAGAGCATAAATTGAGTTATAAAATGAATTAACTACTAAATGCTTCCATTATTTTTAATCTTATATTCACAGCAGTCATATCATAGTTTTCTTCTTGATTTGGGGTTTCTAAAAATTCATTTCCTAAATTAGTTTCGGGGAATTTTATCTTATAATGAAAACAAATGTTGTGCAAAGCTGCACAAACGGCAGTAATTTTTCCAGCAAATAGTGGGTCGTAATGCAATTGCCTTGGAGCTAAAACACATCGGAATCTGTTTTTTAAAACTCCTATTGCTCGTTCCACAATATTTCTTGTTTTTGAATGTATATTGTTGAAGCGGCTCTCGGGACTTCCCTCTTCTGCAGATCTAAATGGTGTTACCAGAAATGGTTCCAATGGATAACCAGCATCACCTAAAAATAAATAAATACAATTAAAATTTTTGTTTTTAAAGTAAATGAAACTTTTATAATTACCTATCAACCATTCATTTCTTGCACCATTTTCGTAATTATTCCGCAGTAATTGTTTTAAATCACTAGCATTCCATACTAAAGAATCATGCGCTGACCCTGGATTATGAGATGATATATACTTTATTCTCATCTTATGATCACACACCTGTAAATTTTTTTTTTTTTATATTTAGAACTTTAAAAATCTAATTAAAATTTTAAACCCACCACCATTGCATTTAGGCTATAGTAACCTTTTCTGTTATAAAACTTAAAACGTTTATCCATATGTGGTGCTAAAATTTTAATGTGAGTCCCATCGATGCAGCCAATTACTCCAGGAAACCCAGTTTTTTCATAAAAATGTTCCTTAATTTCATTCTTCTCACTTTCATTCATTATAAAAGAAATCCATCTTGGGCAAAGCTCATTGTACATAACATCAATGCACTCCCTAAATACTTTGCTTACTGAAGTTTGAGATAGATTTATGTTGAAGTCATTACCAGCACCCTTTTGGTAACTGCCTTCAGCAAGTATTCTCATCGTAGCTGCGAGCTTTAAAATATTTGGAATAGATGTTGATCTCCATTAATTTTTTCCAAAACATACTTAAACGCATCTTTATTTAATCTAAAATAACTTATAAATCTACAAAAAAAATTAGTTGTCTCAAAAAATTATTTCCTACTTACTTGCGGTTTGGAAGCGAATATATGTTGGATTGCTGCCTTAATTGTCTTCGCAAGACAACCAACTCACTTATTCCGTACTCTTCCTCTTCATCAGATGATGAAAATGCAGCCACACTTAACATGTTTGTGGCTTTATAAAGTTTTTTTTAAGAAAAACAAATTTTTAATTTCAATTTAATTTGTATTTGCCACCGAGCAGCTGTTTTTTGTTGACATAATTTTAAATATTTTTTAACAACTCTGTAATATTTATGCTATTACAATATTGTCGTTGTCGTTTTTTTTTACACGGTACCACAAAAATTTAAAAACGACAACGACAACGCCAGCTGTCGGATTACGACAACGCCTTAGACAATCAGGGCGAATATGTTCTAAAAAGTTCAATATTTCTGATTTTTTTTTCAAAGAAATGTAGTTATCAGAACCAGTGAAGATATTTCGAAATTTTTAATTGGTGCCGAGTCGATGCTAAGAAGTGCCAAACACTATTTTTTTAACAAGTAAAAAAAATATAAATTTTATTCTTGAGTGCGCCCCGGTAGATCGGGGCTTATCAGATTCGCTACAACGCGCCGAAGGCCCATAGTAGCAAGTGCTCGGTTAGGGTAATAGTATATAATTTGTATTTATATGAGTATTAATTAATAATTCTTAATTATAATTAATTAATTATTAATTATAATTTGTAATTCTATGATTATTAATTAATAAAAAAAAAAAAAAAAAAATTTAATCTTGATTTTTTATAGCAAAATACTAAAACTCGGCTGTTTTTGCTAGTAAAGATTATTCAAAGCTTTTTATGATAAAAAAAGAATAAAAGCATTGTAAGAAAAAATAGTAAACAAAAATACAGAGTTTTGTTATTTTCTATTTTGAGCGACGAACGATCGTTTCGGCAAAGTGTAAAAAAATTGCTAAAGTATATTTTTTATAAAATTCCAAAATACTCAAACTTATTTTCAAAAAAAAAAAAAAAATTCTTCTGCCGAATTTACAATAGCCGAATTTATTGGTTGTAGCATCCAAAATGCACTTTTCAATTCGGTTGTCAATTTGTTTTTCTTTGTGTAGTAAATTTGATTCAATTGGAATTTTTAGACAAAAACTTTTTAATATCCCGCGTTTTAGTCGGACGACTACCGCTTTTTGATCAACATCAGTTGGTCACGTTACGTATGAGTGATGTGCAATTTTCAGCGTATTAATCCGACGTAATAATTATAATTTATTCCATCATTTAAGATTTAAGTCATACAATAATTATTCGTATTTGGTATAATGGAATCGTAATATAAATATTTAATTTTTTTAAATTAAACTCATATTTGATTAATGAATTCTTTTATAATACAATTACAATGGAAATCATTTATTGCATTTAAATTTCAATTATATATGCCAGACATGGGCAAATGCGGCCCGCAGGCGGAACCAGAATCAAAAAAAGTCCCTAAGAGAAAAATAAAATAAAAAAGCCGTTTAGTAAATACAAAATTAATCAAATAATTTTTTAAATAAAAAATTCTTAATAAATAATCAACTAAATATTTACACTGTTTCACTAAAAAGCACATTGAATCTGAAGTTAAAAATGTAAAAAAAAATTTATGTTTAAACATTTCAAAAGAAAAAAATGTTAATTATACACCATTTCTTAATAAAAATTTAATATGATATTTTGTGTGTCATTAAAAGTAAAAAGCAATGCATTATTGTTGCGCCGGCCTGCCATCGCAAGAAAACATTGCCACCGGTGTTGTATTTGTGCTGTGGTGGGCGGTGGGAGTGAGGCGGCCGTTTTTGCACCCCATCTTTCATGGATGTGATCACTCTCCTTTTTTCAAGCATCGTAAATATTCAAAAAAAAAAAAAAAAAACAAAGATAAAAAATTAAATAAAAGACAACATAAATTAAATTAAATTATCTTTATTAACCAGCCAACAATAGAAGGAAAGCTCACAAAGGAAACACAATAAATGTTTTACTTTTATTTTAACCGTCAATATTATTTGCTTAAGCTATTCTCATTTCGTTGGTGATTGGTATTGGCTTAATTTTTTCTGGATTTTAATATTTGTGGGCGTTGTGGTGTAATGGTTAGCGCGTTGGACTTTTACACAGAAGGTCCCGGGTTCGATCCCCGGTGCCGGCAACATCAAAATAATATGTATGAGTTTTTTCTATCTATCATACGTATCGCAATGTCCACCTTCGGTGTTCCCATAGCAATTAACTCCACCGAAGTAAAATAATGAATCAGGGCTATGAACCAAAAAGCTTCAATAAAGTTCGCCAACTCTCCATCAGGTGGCGAGCAACAACTGTTCTAAGTCTTATCATCTCGCGCAATTACAGTGTTGCCATGTCTGAAGCCCTTCATCTTTCCCCACCTTTCATCTCTATACTATCCCTTTCCAAAGAAAGCAACACACTAAATATAGAAATTATTTCCTGAGTGTTGCCTCTCTTTTTAAAAAAAAAAAAAAAAAAATTTGTATTGTGATTTTTAATTAATTAAGTAAATAAATACCATATTAGTTAATTCAATAGTCTTGTTAGTTATTTTAACTGCATATGTAGTTGATTTCAGTCAGTCATTTTTACTACATCTATAATTGGTTTACGTAAGTTAGGATTACAACAATTTTATTCAATCATATTTTTTCTCGTCGTGGATTCAGCGTACCTTAAACTTTTAAAAAGGTATAGTTTAGTTATAGTGTCAAATATTTTTCGGCCTGAATCTTTAGGTAAAAAAAGTACTCACATGTACTGAGAATAGTACATGCTTTTCATATGTTTTTAAAATAATTTTGCGTATTAATTAAATTTTTAAAATAAACATTAACACCTCCACCTGCCAAACCCAGCTGTTTTATTGATTAAGCCAGTTTAATTGTTAACGATTTTAAGCCAAGTATTTCAGATAATGCAAAAAAAAAAACACTATTGTTTTCATTATGAATACTTTTTTTTGAAATTACAAGACATGCATATTGAATTTTAAAAGCTTTTGTTGAAAAGAAAAAAAAAAACAGAATAAAAACAGAAACTTAAACAATTATTTTTGATTTTTGCATAATCATTGTGAACACCCATGCCACGAGTTGGCTGACTAACAGACTGACTGACCATTTAAAGACAGGTACAGCAATGACTAACCATTTAAAGACGGGTACTGTGTATGCAAGTGAGTGAAAAATTATTTTAACTTATAATTAACATGATAAAGAATGTATTTTGTAAACTAGTGTTTTGTATAAGAAATACATAAATGTTAATAAACAAGGCCAAACACTTTAAAATTAATGTTAGGGTCAGAAATTTAATCGAATTATTGGAAAATTTCAAACTTTTGTTCTGCATTTTTATACATTTTCATCTGCATTAAAGAATACGTCCACCCTGACGTATGAGTAATAAGCTATTTATTACTCATACGTTAAGGTGGTACCGATTAAGCCATAATATTGTGGTAAAACGATAATAATATCCCGAATTAGAGAAAGAGGATAATGAATTTCTAAACACCATTTTTAATCCATTTGACAATGATGGCAACTGAAACAAATAAGGGTTACCGGTTTCGCACCGATATAATTTTAATCTTTATTTCGGTTTTTTTTTTAGTTTTGTCGGTTACGATATAAAATCGAAAGAAAAATATTGAAGCCACATACTCTGCTAGAAGAATTTTCATTGCACAATTAAAGGTCGAAAAAACATAATTTTTATTTTTAATAAAAATTATATCAAACTTGGTAGGAATCATATTATGATAATTTATAAACATTAACATAACCACAATATGATAATATTGAGGTCAATTGGGAACGATAATATGGTAACCTAATTATCATATTATGATTAAGAAAGAGATAAGAGTATGATTGTCACAACCATAGCAACGTGATTATCGCAATCATAGATCTAAAAATGAATATGCTTGCCCCAACCATGTTTTTTCTTTGCATGTGATTGGAAGATTCAAAACAGAAACTTATGCTCGATATTACGTCACTTATGCCTGTTCCATCAAAGTATAAATGACCGATTTATTTCCAAAAATGTTGTGTTATATCCCACTGTACATCTGAACCCTTGAGACCTTATTTAACACTGTTCAAAAAATATGTTTCTAATACCAAAACTATTTCTAATGCAACTGTTTTTTTTTTATGTATTTTAAAGCAATGATTTGAATTACAATTGAGTTGTGTTCCTAAATAAATTTTAACATTTACTACAAATCCCTATGTTTAGTTTAAGTTGATATAGCGCAGGGAATTTTGAAAATTGTTGAACTTTGCGATTTATTTTCTCAAAAAATATTCTAAGTTAGTTGGCTTAATTGGCTTCTGAGAAGCTCATATATGTATGTTTGAATTCGCTACAACACTCATAATAAAAATTTTTAATACAACATTTTTAAAAGAGATTAGAAACGATAATCCAAGTAACTTTAACTTTATTTCCGAAAACCATTTCCTGAATATGCGCCTGACTGAATTGTACTCTCAAAAAGAAGTTAGTAAAGTCAGAAAAAATTTTTGCTGAGTCAACAAAGTTTTAGGCATTAGGGTGCTTGCAAAAAAATTCCTAATAGTCACTATAATCGTTTAGTCTACAAATAGTCATTTAATCTTCATTAAATTTAAATATTTTATTTTGTCTTTAATTTAATTAATATACAATTACTTTGACAGACCGGTGACAACACAACATTTCAGTTTATACGATACACATGTTGGCGTCTTTTTTTATTATGTATGAAAACCAGATACAAAAATCTTCCGTGGTTGATTTTTTTATGTCTTACTTTTTAGTATCATTGTGTTCGTCTCTACGACAGCTTAACATGCCGCGACATCTTCCTTATTCTGCGTATATCTTTCAGTCTGGTTGTCGTATACACTTTTAATGTGCTTATAACCAAAATTTTTTTTTAGCAAAAGATGTTAGTAAAATATTAGTAAAATATTAGTAATACTTATTCAGTTATACTTATTCTGTTAAGTGCTGAATAAGTATAACTTAAGTTTTAGTTGAAATCATAATTTCAGCAAAAAATTTGCTGAAAAATAGTATACTTGATTTACAAGACGTTTTACTAACTTTTCTACTAACTTCTACTTTTCTGCACAAGTTATTTTCTTGTTATTAACCAAATTTCTCTAACAATTAGATAAGATTGGGAGCGGCAAATAAACGCTTGTGCCAAATAAGTCCGGGTTTACCTTAGCTTCTAATTAAAAACGTTTTCCTTGCAATAACTTCGATCTGTAAAAGGTTTTTGTTAAATAAGTATTTGAAAAAAACTTGATTTGTTTGCATTACCATTTAAGAGTAAAACTTAAATAAGAATTCATGATCTGTAAACCAAGAAACATAATGAAACAATAGACCACCCTTTTTAAACTTAAAATACGCATAATATATGACTATTGTTACAGATCTTTTCAGATTTTTAAGAATTGATAATACCACACATCACAACCAAACACATCCTTTTGTCAACTAAAATGACAGACATAGCATGGGAAACAAAAGAAAAAAAATCTCTGAAACAAACAGTAGAAAAAGGGTTTTTTTGTTTTAACTTTTTATTTTTACAAGGTATTACAAAACCATCATATGTAAAGCAACAATGATTGATGTATAAAATTATACCTTTAAGCCATAAAATCGTCACTCACAAAACTCACAGTTTGTTGTAAATCGTATTTTGTAGATTTTACTATACTCATGCTAAATCTTGAAAACACTTCTCTAAAAGTATGATGATATTTTTACTAAGCATAGTCATGATTTTAACAATAATTTTTAAGAAAAATTTCGCATCAACGTGATTTTTTATTTAGTTGTTTTTTTTTTTTTTTTTTTTTGAAAAAGTGGATGTGGTTGGTAGTTTTGGTGTCGCCATCACCTTAAAGGAGAATAGCTTTAATTTTGAGTTTGCCCATATCATACGTCCATCTAGGTATTCATTCATTCATCTTCTTCTGCCACTACATCAACAATAATACCAACAACTAGAAAAGAAACTAACTAGCTGCTTGCTGCCCAAACATTGAGCCTATATAACACATAATAAATTTTTCCTGACTATAACATTTTGGCTATCTACATGAATGCACTATGGGTCAGGCGATGCATTACTAAAATCTAGGTATAGCAAAACAGGTCATGTTACTTCTTAGTTCTTATTATTCTTATTTTAAATGCTAGTTTTTCTGATATTTTAAGGAGTTTTACAGTTTTAAACAGAAGTCTACCAGGGATTAGGAACTCACGTACCAAATTTCAGGTTGCTCCCTTATGCGGTTTGGTAATTGCATCAATTGGAGATCTCTTCCCCCCTTAAACCCTTTTATACAACGTTCCTGGTCAAAACATAAAAAAGTATCAGTGATAAATGTCATATTCGAAGTAATATATATATTAAATTTGCAATTCCTGTATAGCTTCAGGGGTTTACACTGATAATAATCCATGCATAAAAATACGAAAAGCTGTCACAATAACCAACTTTTTCGAACAATAAACTAAAATATGATCATTTTGTGAAAGTTTTCGTTGTTTTGACAATAAGTTCGTGTTTTTATAATACACTCAGAAAAAATAAGTTAGTAGAAAAGATAGTAAAACGTTTTCTAAATTAAGTATATTATTTTTTATAAATTGTTTTTGCTGAAATTGTGTGTTTCAACTAAAATTTTAGTTATACTTATTCAGCTCTTAACTGTTTTGAACTAATATTTTACTAATGTTTTACTATTTTGTTTTGATAAAAAAAGGACAATAAAAGAGTGTACGACTATCAGATTAAAAGACATACGCAGAATGAAGTAGATGTCGCGGCATGTCAAGGTGTAGTAGAGAAGAGGAAAATATTTTTTTTTTATTGAGACGTTATAAATGACTTACATTTCATGTAATTACAACTAGTATTATAAAAAATTAACAAGTAATATTATTCTAAAGCTATATACAGTTCAAGTAAAGTCTACTAAATCTTGTGGTTTATGGCGTTTGAGCCTACGAGTATAAAGTGAATTGTTGCTTAGAGTAGCAGCTTGTGTATTTATATGATCTTGTAATCGTTAGTCTGGTACACAGCACTTACACCTAAGACCCTGTGTAGATTAGAATTTCGTATGTACAAAGGGGCATTAACTGTACTCTTTAGTACTTTATTTTGAAAACGTTGAATACTTTCGATGTGAGTTTTTGATGCATATCCCCAGAGTTGCACTCCGTAGCACAACACACGTTTAATGATTTGATTGTATACAAGAAGTTTATTTTTAATTGATAAATGTGAACTCCTTCCAATGAGCCACTGTAACTGGTGAAATTTAAGGTTCAGTTCTGCAGTTTCAATTTTGATGTGCTCCTTCCCCTTTAGTATGGCGTCTAGGGTCATACCTAGGTATTTGGCATAATTAGCGTGAGAGATTATATTTCTAGATACTGTTATTGGCAAGTATTGTATATCCTTATTGGTGAAGTTTACATGGGTGGATTTTTTTTCATTTAATTTTATTCGCCATTTTTTGGTCCATGTCAGCAGCATATTTACTTTGATTCTTCTTCATTTTTGCCAATTGACAAAATTATATGGTATTGGTATATCTCTTGTGTAAATAAGATATAAAGTAGGCCCGAGTACACTACCTTGTGGTACTCCAGCCTTTATTGGATTAAGTGAAGAGTATGAGTTTCCGTGTATTATTCTAAAAGATCTATTATTTATATATGATATAAGAATATCTGAATATTGTTTCGGAAGACATTGTTTAAATTCTTGCGCCACATCTAAGAAGACTGCAGATCAGACTTTTTTTGTTTCAAGAGCTTCTTCGATTGAATAAGCTATACGATGAACCTGATCTATTGTCGAGTGTTTCTCTCTTAAACCGAATTGATGGTTCGGTATTAAATTTTAATTTCTTTAAGCCTTTTGTTGAATAGTCTCTCAAAGAGTTTCGACAAAGTTGGTAAGAGTGATATAGGTCGATATGACGAGACTTCATTTGCATTCATGCAGAGGAAAATGATACTAAAAAGTACAGCTCTTGTAAGACATATACAAAAATCAATAAAGGAAGATATTTTGTGTCTGTTATTCATACAGAATAAAAGAAAAGGTCGCCGACAAAGTGTATCTGTATACATATAAATTGCGGATTAAAAAAATTTAAATTTTGGGTTGTCACCGGCTTGTCAAAGTAATTGTTAAATTAAAAACAAAATTAAATATTTAAATTTAGTAAAGATTAAATTTGTATTTGTAAACTAAATGTTTATTGTGACTACTAATGTAGTGTGGGCAAATTGCAAACAAATATACGTTCAGGTAGACAGGCTAAAGCGAAAGACAAGGACACACATTTTACGTAATTTTGTATGTTTCCTATTTCTTTTAGCAAGGATTTTCTAATTTTAAATTGACTAAGTGTAAGCCAAATTTTTGCTGAATCTACTAATTTTGCTGCTAAAAATAGGTTTGCTAATTTTAAGCAAAAGATTTTGTTTGACATTTGGAATTTTGTTGCAAGCACAATCCAGACTAAAATTTTGCTCAGCAAATTTATTATTTTTTTTTTTTTTAGTGTAGATGTATAACTGAAAAATGCGGGGTTTTTGGCAAAATTTTGAATTTTCCGCATACTCCGATTGTTTTTAATATCAATTGTGTTAGATACACGTCCCCTGTGATCGTCTGGCCCGATCTCAGCCGCTCATAATATATGGGGAAAAACTTTGTTGCTTACACTATTTCGTTCAATGACTAAGTGATAAAAACTTACAGATATTTGCCCTCCAAAATACCATATCAGTTATTAAAGACACAAACTACGTTTAAATTATATTCCATCTGTTCTGAATCCCGCATTTGTATGTTATACATGGATTATTATGAGTGCAGCAAAAGTTAAGCAATTGTGAAAAAACCAATAAAGAAATTAGTAATTAAAAAATTATTTTTGCTATAGCAAAAAGAAAGACACAATATTAAATTTTATTATAACAATTTAAATTTAAACTTCAGGCAAGTATGGCAACCCTGGTGTCCACATTTTTTTACACATGAGTAAATTCAAAAATTAAAAAAAGAAATAAAGAAAACACCAAAAAAATTATAATTTTTTTATTTAAATAAAATATATGTAGAAAATTTAAAAAATGTATCTACTTTATGGTTTTAAATTTTTAGCGTTCCACAAAACAAGAAAAAAACCAACCGATTGAAAATCGGTACATCCGTTAATACTGCACAGTACCACCCGATTTTCAAATAAAATATACACAGAGTGAATTTTTTGGTCGAATTATAATGGAATTTTTTCATTAAACTAAAAAATTTCTTTCCACAATGTGAATAACAAATTTCTTAAAATTTATGCAAATTTTTGAATGAAATTAATTTTCATTAAACATTTTCATTAGTCGTATGAAATTCTGCATTAATTTAATGAAAAGTTTAAACGGAGGAGTTTGGATATTTCATAGATCTGATGCAAAAAGTTATTGATATAATGCAGATAATTTTCTCAGTGTAGTTCGCGTATCCCCAAAAAACCTTATAAAAGATAATATTTGGCATTTGAATTAATTATTTTAAAAATGGTATGCGTCCACTTATTTTAAAATGAGATATAAAGGGTTTTGCAAAGTTTTTAAAACTTTAAGCGTCAACTTTTGATACAAATTATTAACACTTATTATAAATACTTTGATTGATTAGTTTTATTGTATATTCTAAGAAATTTGAAAATTAGAGAGTTTTTTCACATGATTAGTTCATATACGTAGAACATAATCTGTAAATAAACAAACTTCTTGAAAAAAAGCATTTTAAAAAAATATCAAAACTGAGAGCTTAGCGAAAATGGTACGTGCTGGAAAAATTTGAAGAACAGATTTGGAAGTTTCAGATCAACGTTCATAAAACACAAACAGCTCCTTTATGGAGAGAACTTCCGTGTTATTTGAAATAACAATAAACGAATTCCGTTAAAATTTGAGCGATCTTTAAAATGCTGACAAATAAATTTTTTGCTGTGAATAGAGGCCATTGAACTCCATCATTATCTGAAATTTTTTGCTAAAACTACTAAAAATAACGCTGCAGGAAAATGTGCTAAAACTAGAAGATTTTTTGTTAAAAATTAGTAAGATAAGAAAAGCAAAAATAAATCTGGTGAATCTACATTATAGTTAGTATTTGGGCTAAATTTCAGATTATAGAGTGTAAAAAATTATATTGCTAAATAAAATCAGCAAAAAAAAAATTAAATAAAAGTCGTCAAAAAATCATACAAAATTTTAAAATTTTTGAAAGTTTTTTTTTATGCAATTAAAAATTTGCCCTACTGAAATCAGCAATTTACATTTTTTTAACATATATTTTTGTTGATTTATGCAAAATATACTGTTATTTACCTTTAACTAAATTTTAGAAAAGTATAGCAAAAATGTTGTTAATATTAGAGGTTTTGTTTGCTCTTTTAGTATACGAGTGTTTAGCAAAAGTTTTTGCTAATTTTAGCAGAGTAACTTCCTATTTTCAATAATATAACTAAAATTTTGCAAAAGCAACAGTTTTGTTTTTGCTGGTCTTATCTTACTAAAAAAATTACAAAAAAAAATCTGATAATTTTAACACTTTTTTTACAACGTAATTTTTAACAAATTTTTATTAGCTTTTGCTGCTATTTTACAGGTTTATTTCTATGAGTGTACTTTTCATTTCAAATAAAATACATATATTAAATTTATAACGAGCTTTCAACCTCCGTATATTTACAAAAATAAAGCAAATCAAACATATTAGCTAGGTTGATATTAGTATTTCGATCTGGCTAAAGATCTCATCAGAATTCGCAGTACATAGATATATTTTACCTATGTTTGTGCTGCGCTAATCACACTAGGGGACACTGTATTGTATAATTACCACCAACAACAAACAGATTTACGCAATATTCTTGGCATATTTGTATTTAAAATAATTTCTAAAGTACATTTAATTTAATTTATTGTTAAATCACTAAATATTTCCAATTTTCTACCAAAAATTAGATTGGTATTACTTTTTCTGTTTATTATTTTCCTCTTTTTATTGTTTCCAACCAACAGGTGATGAAATCGATCAGCTGTTCAACATCTAATGAGAGTTCAATCAAAAAATTCGAATAAAAACATGTTTGTCAATTGAAAAAAAACTATTTTATATTCATTTGCACCCATCATTTTCATATCCATTTCCATTTCCCATTTCAATTTCAGAGAAAATAAAATCAGAGAAAAATAAAAGTTAAAAAACATAAGTCTAAAAGACCTAGATTAACGAGATAAACGATATTTCTTATTGCGTTTTTTGCAACGACAAAATATTATTAGGCAAAACGAAACATTTTCGAAATAGAGATAGATTAAATTATATTTGATTACAAATTTGATATTTTCATACAACAAACCGAAGAAAAACGCATGGCTCAGTTTACCATACACTCCCTCCCTTAGTATTTATGCTATAGTTTTTTTTTTGATTTTTTTAAAATTTAGTTTAATTTATTGTCATGTATGGTATTCTGTTCCATTGTCAAAATTTATGTAGTTATTGGTTGGTAGTTTTGTTTTAGTATGCTTTGTTGTAGTTTTTGGGATGCCGCCTTTATAATTTTTTTTTTATTTCATACATTTTTCCTTCACTAGGAGATCTCATGATTTTGTAAGTTGGTTTTTGAAAACTTTTTTCATATATAATTGGCAACAGAAACAATACGTGCTATTGCAACACAATTTTTAGTTGTTATTTTTGCTTTTTTTTTGGCAAAATGTTGTTGCCATAATGATGGCAAGTTTGTAGTATTTTGCTTGTATTTTTGGTGTTTGTACAAATTTTGCATAAATTACAATTTACAAGTCATCTGCCTGTCAACACTGACATAAGGGAACTGGTTTTAACCACACACATACGACGAAGTTCGTGGAAAAAAGTGAAAAATATTGATAAACAGAATAAACATAATAAATGGGCAGTAAAGGAAAACTTGTTGCCCAAAAAAAATAATAAAAAAAAACACAGATAACGGAGAAAGTAAATAAATTTTATAAATAACACACACACACAAGTTTAAAATTGAAAAGTGAAAATTATGTTATATTGGCAATTACTTAAATCAAGTTTGTGTCTTAAGTCTTTTGTTTTTTTATTATTTCATTTATTTGCAATAGTTGTTGCTAAGTTGTTAAAGTTGTTGTTGGCTAGCTTAGCGCATATTTGCCATGGCTATAAATTTAATTAATTAAATTTTAAAATTAACTGCTTAACTAATTTTTATTGTTTTTCGTTGCATTTGCCCGTCTCAGTCGTTATTTTAGCAATTTCATACTACCATTTTATTCTTTCTAGACATTTGTAATCGTCGGCATCATCGACAGGCATCATGATCATCATCATCATCAGATTTAGACAAGTGTATATAAATTTTATAGCTTAACAAATGACAGTTGCTATAGTAATTTTTGTAGTTGCTATTGTCGTTTTTTGTTATTATCGTTAATTTACCACCTTTACCGTCTCATTGCTTAATTGCTTTTGCTGAGTGTATAAGTATTTCTTTAGTTTTTTCCATTATTTTTAAGTTGGAGTTTTTTTGTGTTTATATTTATTATAATAAATCATGTTTTCCGAAAGAAGTATCTGGTTTTCGTTTTTGTTATTTGTTTTTTCGTGCTCACTGTAAAGTTTTTATAACTTGTCATTTTATATCACAAAAACTAATGATGTTTTGGAATAAACTTGACTTGTCTCAAAATCATAAAATATTACAGATTCCGAAGGTTAAAGTATGTTGGAAAATTAATCATTCAAATGAAAGGAAATCATTTGCTTTTTATAGTTTAGTTATAGTAAAACCCTGCTAAGGTCTTGCGTGCTCTAAATAAATCATTTCATATGTGAATAAAAAATAGAATTTAGATTTTTAAAAGTACTCAATTGAAGGACAAAAAAACATGAAAGACATATATTTAATCGTTTATAAAAAAATTTAAATCGCACTTCTAGGGGGTTCCTTAAGAAATGATTTGTGGATTTTCGTTCCACAAATGGATTTTCGTTCGCCCCACCAGTTTTTTTGCAAATGGTTCCGAATGAGAGAAACGATGTTATTTTTTTGGAAAAAGTTATACCATAATGAGTTTCTGCCGAAAATGGAGCATTGTTGAAAAAAGTTAATTTTTATTAAAAATTGCCAAAATTTAAAATTTTGCAAAATGAAATTGTTTATTTCACTTATTCCTTTGCCATACTCAAAATTATTCTGACTTCATTGGAAATGCGAAAACGTAATTTTTTAAAATGACTACTTTGGAGATAACTACACACAGGGAAAATATTAGTTGGAATTCAATGAATACCATTAAAAGTTTTTCCTTTTGATTCTTATTCTATAGCAAGTACGTTCTATATATAATTAAAGCAAATTAACTATTCTTGTCATAAAATGACAATAATGGTTTCAAAAATATGATAGCTTTGCCAAAACAATTTGTTACCCAAACTCTATTCAAAAAATAAATTCTTTCTCAATAATTCGTAATGGTTACAACAGTCTTAAGGCCTCACTAGTTGTAACTTTCTGTTGCCGTTCTGTGTCGTTCTGTTCTGTAGGTAATATTTTGTAATTACTTTTTCTGTGAGAAGAATCAGCTGTTTTAAAAAGTAAAAGAAACTCAAACCAAAAATATTAAAATAGTACTTTTTCGGCATCACAAGTGTAAAAAATTTAAATATAAATTAAGAAACAAATCTTTGTACCCTCCAAAATGAACAATTACAAATGAAACAACAAAAATATATTAAAAAAAAATATGTTAAGAGGTGAAAACAAAATTTTGAGGTGCAAAACTTTTTTGGATGTAAAAAAATAAATTGTGTCGTGAAAAACATTTTTGAGGTAACAAAACTATTTTTGAGGTGAGAAAAAAGAAAAAGTTTTTGTGGAGAAAAAAGAATTTGCGTTGAATTTTAAATATTATTCACCTCTTAGCGTCTGGTGGAAAAATATGACGTTATATTTTAGACATTACAATGAATTCTAATAATATACAGTACATTATACACCAATTTGTATGGAAAATTTAGAGGTACTTTCACATTGTCACTAATTACTTTTGAACCGCTGGACCGATTTTGTTCATTTTCAATACCAAACTTTTCGGAAAAATTTACATAAAGCTATGTAAAACGAGCAGTGCGTACTAAGAAAATTAGCTGATTTTGATTTAAAAAATTATTAAAACTTTGAGATTTTTTCTTAAATTCACCAAATTTTTAATATTTTTGAACGTCCTATTAATTTTTGCTGTATTGAATTACATTTCTCACAGTTTTTTGCGAATTCAATCCTTGTGATTGGTAGCAAACAAATTTGTTCGTGAACTCATTCGATTTTAAAAACACGCAGCTAATAATCAATTTCACATTTTTATAAGATTTTTTTTATTATTAATTTTTTTGAAAATCAAAATTGGTAATTAGTAATTATAACCCTTAGTGATTGAATTCAATAATTGGTTTAATCGGTTAATAAAACTCTAATATAATCACCTGTAATCAGTCGCACTCAGTGAAATCATGTGATTGAATTCACAGCATTTGGTTCCAAATTAATTCATTGTTCATATAGGACTGCAAATCGAATTAATAATTATTGAATTTTAAAGGCACCAAGAAATTCATACATAGAAAAATTTGTAAATCGTACTAAATGAGTCATAGGAGTATCATGGTACATTTGAGGTTCAAATAGTACCATAAAAAGTACTATAGCACCAACTTTATCATTCCTGATTCAAATATTGAAAAAAAAAGTTCACAACAAACCAATACATACGCACTTTAGGCTGTCACTTAACGTTGAATTCTATTTTCAATAGATTTGTCCGTAACAGAACAGAACGAAAAAGTGAAAACTAACCAGACGTACAGACTTTCAATTGAACAGAAACAAAACAGCTGATTCGTAACGGAACAGAACGTACAAACTAATTCTGCCTTTAGTCTTTATTTTGAACTTTTGAACTAGTGAGCTAGTTCGGACTATGGCTTCCCGACTCGAAACAGCCCTAAAGTTTAGAAAAGGGAATACAAGGCGCAAAAGTCACTTTTTTTTAGTTTTTGTCAAATTTTTTAAATGTCGTAAAAGTTTTGACTCAAGTAGGTAGATTAATCAAAATGAAGATACAATTATGTTTTCAAAAAGGTATAAAAACACTAAATCGGTTAAAAAATAGCCCAGTAAGAAATAATGCCCAGACCACTAAGGTGGCAATTATTACTTGACCGAGAAATTCGAGCACATATTTCAAACATTTTTGAAATTGATTACTGATATATATTTTTTTTACTTAAAAGACTCAAACTTGTGAGATGTGGAAGAAGTTTTTTTTTTTTGGATGGCGTTAACCTGTCCTAATGTGATGTCAAAAACGGACAAAATTTTTGGGGTGTTTTCAAATCTGCAATTTCAAATTTTAAATCAATTTCTTCAACAAAATCGCAAAACTTGTGATTTGGACTCCAGTGACTTGTTTAAAACATGTTAGAGATCGAAAATAAAAAATTTTAATAATATCCCCTGGCACACTTGGGTAGGGCAACGATTTATTTTTGCAAATTTTGAGGAAATTATATTTTTTATAGTCGTATAAAAAGATAAACTAATATATACTTAGGCAATATTAGTATTTGTCACTTGTCAGACAAGGGTAGACTAAGGGTACTTTTGGAAGTATCAGGGTACAGCCGACGATATTCCATTACCACCTGAAGTATGAATTGTTTTTGTTTCTTATTTTTTGTAAGAGTGCTATTAAAGTCCTAGTAAAAAAAAATTAAAAATAAAAATTATAAAAAAATAAACGAAATTGAAATACATCTACTAAGGTATGAGTGTTTTTAATCATCAAGATTTTTTATCAGAATCCGGATTTTTTTTATGGTGAATGTTAAGCATTTTTTTAAAAATAATCTCCTGAGAGATTGTATTTCAGGGAAGTCTAAATTTTAATTTCAAATATTTATTATTCAAGTATTAGTTAACAATTTCAACACCAACATTTATTTTTTATTTTTATTTTATAGTTCGTACTATTTCCGTCTTTGTATCTATAATTGTTTTATCACAAAACACTTATCACCTTTTAAGTTTCGTTTTATTTCAATTTAATAGTATCGTAGTTTTAGTTTTTGAGTTTTAGTTTTCTTTATATGCTTAAACCATATGGCGTTAAGTAATGACAGCAATTCAAAAGTAATTATCACATAATTTGTTGCCAATTTATGTGCTACGTGCATTAAATCGAATTCTAGTCGACATATGCAATAAAACCACTAATACCAGCGTACTTCCAAGTCAATACAAAAATCTGAAAATATAAAAAAATAAAAAAATAGTTTTAAGAGTGAGTTAAGAATGAATATCCATACATTTCATTCACCTACTTGTTGCAATATTCTGCAGTTCACACGCGTTTTGTTTATGTTGTTATAAGAAAAATTTATTTTTATTATCGTAAACCAATTTTTCGTAATTTTTATGCCACAAATATATTTTTTGTAGATTATATAGCACTTTGTTGTGTTTTTTGTAAGCAGCAGTAACAATTAAAGCAAATAAAAATCTAAAGTTAGAAATAAACTTGACTGTTTTTAAAACTAAGAACTGCATATCGAGACTGCACCGAAAATTAAAGCTATGTACAGTAAAATATTTTTTAAAGGATACCTAAAAAGCAAATTAATTTAATCGTGTCGCGAAATTTTTTTGAAATAACTATACCCATATCTTACTCATACACACTGAGACATAATCAATAGGATTTCGGTTATAGTTACTTAAAATCAATTGATTATCATAAAATAGAAGAGTTATCGTAATATTGTTATAATCGAAACTAACAAAACATTTTAATTATAAAACGAAAATACACATTACTAAAAGTTGCTGCAACCAAAGATTTATATACAAATAGAGAGACTACACTTCCCACGCCTCTAAGCAGAAAATTGCCGAATTCAAGTAAGGAAATTAAAACATTTTTTACACTTAAAAATTATTGTAACATGTTGATAAAAATTTTTGTTTAAAACACTAACTTTTATTTTGCTTATATTTTTGTTATTTTCTATTAAAATTTAATGTTTTTGATCTAAAATTTTAAATAAATAAATATTTTATTTAATTATTATTCAAAAACATGATACAAATGAATTTAAACTTTTAAATTTTTGCAACATATTTTCATTTGCTCGGTGCGAGTTTACGACAAATATAAAGAGGGCAGATTGAGAGAGACTGAGTTGGATAGAAACCCACTGGTGCAACAGGCAAAAGCGATTGTTTTTCCAACTAATACTAGTAAAAATAATTTTTGGTGTTTTGTTTCCACAGACACAACTATAAAAATACATCATTATTAAAAAATAAAATTTTATTTAGTGACAACAATCATCAAAATGCAGTTAGAATAATTTGTTTGTATTAGAAACTTAAATTTTGTGATTTATCGGTTGAGTACATACACGGTTGAGTATAAAAGCTTAATTTTTACCACCTATTGGTTAAAGCAAATGTCAATTGGTTTTGAATAACTTGCCAACAAAAAAATAAAAATTAAAAAAACATAATTTTTTAAAACTGAAGCAAAATTTAATACAAAAAAATCATAATAATTACCCAGCAAAACTTTGGTAATGGGTGCGATAAAATAATGCATTACCTTGTAATGTGTAGTCCTTACCTGTATCCTTATTTTCCAACAAGATGTAATGAGTTACCGATAATTGAACATTCATGGATTACCTTGCAATGATACCTCATTACATTTTACTTTTACCTCAAAACATAAAATAATGACTTACCGATCATCAATTACATAATACATGAATTATAAGCGTAAAGTAATTATTAATATATATTTTTGAAAATCTATTTATAGACACATTACTTTGTGATTTTTTGTTAGCATGAGGGTAAGGTGTATATTTTTGATATCACGAACGAAAACAAGAAGCAAAACAACTCATTTACATTTTAAGCAATAACATATTATATGTATCGATAGCTCAGTTGGTAGAGTCCTCGGCTAACTAATTGTTAATTACCAGAGATCCCTCGATCGAATCCCAGCCTGACCACATTATTTATTTAATTAAAAAAAATTGTTATGCATTTTTTTAATGAAAATCTATTTATAGACACATTACTTTTTCCCACCATGTAACCATATAAGTAACCAGTTACTTTACCCATTACTTTTAGGCTCATCGTCTGTAAAATTCATCAGTGAAGTAAGTTGTAATGTAATGCGTGAAGCCATATGGCGACACATTACTTTACCCATTATCTGGTAACGTGTGGTTTTGCTGGGTAATTATAATGAATAATAATTCAAAAAGGTATTATGTTTTAAATAGCGTGTATAATTAGAGTTTTTAATTTTCTTATTTTTACAGTTTAAGGTGAAGACTTTATGGACAATACTTAAGAGCCTTCCTCAGAAGATAAAGCATAGGCATAGAAATGGTTGAGATAGAAGCTTTTCTTCATAAAAATCGAATATTTTTGGAATATTTGTTAAAAAAAAAAAACAAAGATCAAAGACTTTGAAGGCTTCTTACAAAACAAATGTACTGTTTTTCCATTTCATTTTCATTCAAGATTAACTGAATCTAAAAGGTTGTAAAGTGCTTCCAAAGGAAAATGTAATCGTTATAATATAAATATTTTAAAGTATTCTTTAAAGATACATTTTTCTTGGTTTTTGCAATAATTTCCTATGTAAAAGCAGTTTGTAATAAGTTTTGTCTTTTGGAGAAGAATTCAAAACTTAAAGTCGGTTTTGCATAAATGGAAAAAAAATCTGTGTTTCTAAATGCCTTTCTAATCATATATTTTTTCTGAGAAAATATCCTCAGTATGCAAGAGCCAGAGTTAATCTTAAGAATAAACAGCTTAGACTCTTTGATCTTCTTTTAATATGGAATTTCATAAAATAATTCATAATTAATATTAAAAGAAAATTCCCAGCATCCGAAAAAGTCAATATAGAAAATTTTTCTCTGAATATGCGGTATATTTATGTTAAAAATATTTTCAGAATCCTATATAGGAAATGTTCAAAAAAAAAAAGTTTTTGTAAGAAAAAACATTTTTAAAAAGTAACGTCCAGAATCTAAGAGTACAAAAAAAGTGTTAGTAATCCTTCAATTTTCTTCAATCTTAAAGAAAATATTTCTTAGATTCTAAACTCTTTTGAATCTAAAAATTTAGTTACGTTTCAAGGATTTTTAGCAATAAACAAACACAAATTAAAAAAATATCTTAAGGGAAATCATTAAATTCTCAAGAACTTTTTATGTTAAATCTACATTAAAAACGCATTAGATTTCATTGCGGTTTTTTCATATAGAAAAAACGCAGCTTCAGTATTTTCTCGGATTTTAATTTCCCGTTTCACGGAACAACATTGTTGGCTATCAGGATTTTTTAAAATATTAAAATTCTATGATCTGCGTTTTTTATGTAAAACTTTTTCTATTGCAAATCCAACTAAAAGATCTATTGCAAAAAACAAAGATTCAGCATTTTTTTCTGTAAAAGTAATTCAGTTTCTGACGATTTGTTGTAAAGGGTGTTTTTTATAGTGGTATATAACTTTGAAATGGAATAAAACAAAGATGAATTTTTTAAATTATCATAAAACTTACTTTATTCGGAAGATAATCTTCTGGCATTATAATTTAAATATGACTTCTGGCATATGACCGCCACGGCTGTCTCGGACGTAGTCTAATCTGGAGTTCCAATTTTCGATGACCTTTTCCAACATTTTTGGCCGGATATTGACAATAACGTGGCGAATGTTGTCCTCCAAGTGGTCAATCGCTTCGGGCTTATCGACGTAGACTAGCGACTTCACATATCCCCACAGAAAATAGTCCAGCGGCGTTAAATTGCACGATCTTGGAGGCCAATTCACTTTTCCGAAACGTGAAACTATGCGGTTACCAAACATTTCCTTCAATAAATAAATAAATTGTGGCACGAGCTGTGTGATGTTGCGCCGTCTTGTTGAAACCACAGCTCCTGCACATCATGGTTGTTCAATTGATGAACGAAACAGTCAGTATTAATGGCTCTATAGCGGTCACCATTGTCTGTAACGTTCTGACCAGCATCGTTTTTAAAGAAGTACGGACCAATTATTCCACCAGACCATAAAGTACACCAAAACAGTCAGTTTTTCTGATTGTTGAGGACTTTAAAAACGGCTGTTTTGTTTATTGACGTATACATTTAACCAAAGTGAGTTATTATATGACAGTTATATTTGTGGTAATACTGTTGTAGTTATTTTAACTGCAATTGCAGTTAGAAATTAACCCCTGGTTTCTACAACACGTTCGCCTCTACACGAACGGGTGACTACATGTATTTTGTTTTTGCATTGCATGTATTTTGTTATTGTTTTTAGACGAACGTGAAGCAAAACGTGTTCTAGAAACAGGGCGTAAATTTCCAAGTTTTTAGACAGTTTTTTTTCAACAACTTACAAAATCTACTGCATTTTGGTAGCATTTACTTAATGCAGTTGTTTCGAAAGCTTGTGTACGTCTGAGTATGAAATGATTATCTAATTCAATGACTAATTTTTCCATGATCACCGATTTTTATAAAATTTGGTGTGTTTGTTTGTGATAAAATTTGATATGTTTGTGTGCTTCTAAAACAAATATTTTTGCAGTTTTATTCATTTTTTGTTTTTATATTCATCAAGATTATTTTTATGTTATTTTCAATTTATTACGAGCTTCTAAAGTCCGTATATTTAGAAAAATAAAGCAAAACATATTAGCTAGGTTGATACTAGTATTTCGATCTGGCTAAAGATCTCATCTGAATCCGAAGTTTTAGAAAGGCTAGAGAATCCAGAATAGACAGAACAAATTTAAAAATAAATTCCATATAACAGGAATTATAGAAATATTGTAAATAGCTACGTTATAATATAAATTTGAAAAATTTCTTAAAATCTTTTTCTATATAATTTTAAAATTATTGTTTTAACCCTAGAACACTTATATTATTTTTTATACGGTACCACTAATCATTAGTCCCATCGACAAACATATCTTTATATATAACCGATTTTTCCAAATCTAGATATGAACCATCAGCACTTCTAACAAATTTTGATATTCGGATTCCGTGCACAACAAGAGAGTTTAAAGTGATCGGTAAAAAGATTAAGAAAATTCTGTGTGCAAAAATTAAAGTGTTGTTAGTCGAATATACAACGTTAGTGTTCTAGTGTCAAGTGATTATAAGGCTCTGCATCAAACTTCATTTCATCACAAAATTGTATAGTTTTTTTAGTTGCAACATCTAATAAAAGTTGATATCTAAAAAGAGTTGACAAGAGGCTGAGAGTGATCGGTAAAAAGAAAAAAAAAAAACTATGTGCAAAAATGTAAGTGTTGTTAGTCGAAAGGTTTAACGTTTGTGTTTTAGGGTTTAAAAATTACGTTTCACTTTTTTTATATTTTTGTGTTCAAAAGTTCAGAGTACACTCAAAGAAAAAAGTTCATCATATTGATGATATTGTTTCATAAATCGTTAGTCATAAATTATTCATTATATTTATGAAGCTTTCATTAATATAATGAAAAGTTTCGTTAAAATTTATGAAAAATATTTTATACACCTTCATTAATTAAAAAAAAATTCCATAAACTTTGTGAAAAAAATGTAAACATTTTATTCAAATTCTTATTTGAAATTTAGAATATATAATTTGTTCTTAAAAGCTGAAACATAATTGGCTTACGTGACTTAAGTCCCATGTTGGTATGAAACTAACATTTTTAAATACAATTATGTAAATTTAAAAAAATTTAATTTTCATTACATACCACACCTGACGTAAGTAACTTAATTGTGTTTCAGCCTTTAGACTTTTTAAAGCTCAAAATCTACCACAAATTATTTGAAATTCTGAGACACCAATTAAATATTAGTTGATGTGTTTTAATTTTAAATATAATATGAAACATTTATGAAAAGTTTCATAATATTTATGAAACATTTCATAAAAATTTATAAAACCGTTAGAAATTTATTGTTGAATTTGTTGTTGTGTTGTAAGTTTGTTTGGCTTTAGGACATAAATTAAAAAAAAAAAAAATTTAATTTTAAATTTTCAAAAAAAATAAAAAAAATTTGAGTTTTTTTAATTTTTTAAAGTTTTGCGAAACAAACTAACAACACAATTTTCATTTTCACAAATTTCAAAAAAAATTTTAAAACTTCTTCATCCTGTTTATGAATTATTTAATAACATTTATGAATAAGCAGTAACTACATATATATGCTTCCAAGAAAGCGCCTAACCGTCTTACATACAATAAAGCAATTGGGAAGGCATTTTGCTGTGCTTCCCTGAAGACATTCTTTGGAAGCAGTAAATAATGCATACCATGAAGCATTAGTGTTGTCAATACGCAAAATTAGAACTTCCCATTTCCTACGAAGACATGAATTTATTGCTTCTTAGATCACATGCCGGAAGCGCTTTTGCTAAAAAGAGACATACCAAGTGGGACATTGCGAATAAAAAGAATGCCTTCTGAAATTGTTTCGGAAGCGCTCGGTAAATACATAATGTCTTCCATAACTGCTTCTGGGTAAGACATATTTTTTGCTTTGATTTATGCAACGATTTTTCATATGTTGTTTACAACTCGATATAAATCTAAAACTTAATTATTGTTGAGGCTTATTAATCCATGAACGCCCACTGTCCGCATATGAGGACACCTCGATTTTTGCGATTTTCTCTGGAACTATTTGTCCAATAATTTAAGTAAAATTATTTTCTGACAGCCAACTAAATGTAGAAATTAAGAAATAAAAGTTTTTTCTAATCACATACTTCATTTTTCATTTAAATTTCCATCAGTTGACAGCAAATAAAATAAATGAAATTTTGACAAAATTTTTGGCAAAGTAAGAATTAAAGTTTTTTAAATTTTTGATAATTATGTGTTATGCATTATTAATATTTATTATTTATTCAGGCACTAATTCAACCTCTGTAATCTAGTTTTACAGTACCGAATCTCGAAACGGTTCCATTAGGATAGCAGTTTTTCAGTGTTTACTCTTTGGAAATTTACAAGAATAACTATCTTCCAACTTTTCTCAGTAATGATTTCACTTTGATCTATTTGACGCCTTTGCATATTATATAAATACATTTTCACTGAGTTCTCTTCTTTAAACAGCGGCTTAATATTATTTCCTTTGAATTTCAATCCATTTATTTTTTATCATAATATTTGTTTTATAAACTGTAACATTTTATATTAATTGCTAAAAAAAATTTCACTTTTTTATAAACTGAACAATAAAAATGTTGAAAAAACATGATTGTATAAAACTTTACAATTACATTAACATTAATTTGAAAAGTTTGTTTTTTAAGTCTTTTGTACAACCTTCAAGCTAAATTAAAAAGTATGTGTTGTAAGTCTTTTGATTTTTGCCCTTCTAATTTTGTTTCAAGCTTCGAAATCATCTCTTATCTTAGTAATTATTTTTATTAGTTTATTTTAAATTAAGTTAACAATTTGCTTTTTCTATTTAATTAAGCTTTATTAAATTGTCACATGTGGGAAAATAATTACGCACCACTTAGTGTATTCTATAGCGTTTTGTCGTTTGCGTTTAACATGTGTTGAGTTGTTAGCTGCGGTTGTTGCTATTTTTTATTTTTTTATTGCCGTTGTTTACTATTTATTAATGCATGTTTCTCTCCGTTTATGAACAATTTATGAACAATTATCATTCATAAGCTATAAATTACCGTTGTTATAGATGTCGTTTTTACCATTTATGTACTAAATAGAAACTTATACGTTTAAACATGTAATGATATGTGTAAAATGTATAATTTTTTATTAAAGATTTTTTTTTATATTGTATTTTTATATTAAATATTATAAATTAAGAGTCCAATGATATTAATGAATTTTTATAAATTAACTTTTAAAGATAATTACTAATAAATTAAGATAGAAAAGCAATTATTACCCAGCACAGTTTCAGTTAAAGTGAAAAAATAGTTCTAATCACTAAAAAGCTACAATTGTTCTACATTTAGAATACTATGTAGGTAAACCCCAAATGTAGTTTAAACAAATGAAATTTTACTTAAAGAAAGGCCGACATACATTTCAGAAAATTCAACTAACATTGTCATTTGTTTTTTACTGTTCAAAAAATGACTAACAATTGTAGTAAAAATAAACCACATATATTAGTAAAAACTAAACAAACATTTATTTTTTTATAATTTTTAAAATAACAAAAAACTACTGTAAAAATTAATGTAAAATCATAAAACAGTCATTTGATGGGATTTGTTTTTTTAAATGAACTACAAGGTTAGTATAAAATTAAATTTGTTCTACAAATGACTGACATTTACATTAAAAATAAAGAAACTGTATTACAACCCAAACAACTACATATTTTTAGAGAAGAAATTAACTGAGTGTACTAACTACTTTAAACTAAATTTAAAGGTTTAGAGTCAGTACCGACACATACATCTATAAAACGGACCCGGAGTAGCAACCATATTTGTATTTAATTGAACCACGCAAAGAAAATACATGGTTGAGGGAACCATATCATACATTTTTCGATTTATGATTGCGACAACCATGTTACTATGGTTATTACAGCAACCACAGTAATTGTATTATAACAATATTATAGTCCTACTTATCATATTATGATCATTGACACGAATTTCCTCATAATTTATTACCATGTTATGATTATTGCAAACATATTATGATTATTTCGTACTACATACTAGGGTATTCAATTTACTCGGGTTTGCTTTTGTTCGAGTAATCGAGTAACTCGATTTTGAGGTTTTAATTTACTCGAGTAGGCGAGTAAGATTTTAAAATTGCTCGAATAACTCGAGTAACTCGAACAATTTTAATACTTTAATTTTATTTCCAAAAACTCACATTTTTGTTAAGTTTTTATATTTTATTAGTACTAATATAACATATATATAAAAATTAACAAATTAATTAAAAATTTTAGTAAAAAGTATTTCTAAAAGAGAAAAACATTTGCTAAGATCATTTATTATTGCGACAGTTTTGTCTCAGTACACTCAAAGCAAAAGCGTTATTATATCAATGAAATTCTTTATAAATATGTTGAAATCTTCATTGATTTTCTTTCAATATAAATAATATGTAATATTCAATATTCATAAATATGTATTAAACTGTTTTATAAAAATATTTGTAAGGTGATCCGTTTTGTAATTTCACTCAGACTTGACACACTTTTGTTATATTAGTGTGTTAGTACTAAACGAAAAAATAGTCCATTTTGTACTATCATTTTGGGATTTTCAGATATGTAATTTTTCTAAAAAAATTATAAAGAAGTTTTGAAACAACTTTCATGAATATTTAAGAAGATTTTCATCATTTTAATGAAAACTTCATTACTTCTATATGTAATATGTGGAAATTTTTAGTAGGACCGCTATGAATTTCCTTATAGGGCTTCTAAAATTGGCTTGTTACAACGACATAAAAGGGACCAACAAAAAGTTTTTAGTAAATGCCATTTAAAAATTCATTTTTGAAAATATAGTATTTATATGTAGTTTCTTTAGATCAAATGGCAACTAAATTAAAAAAAAAAATAATGTTTGAACCCACTTTTAACCCTCAAATCCGCACCAATAATCCTAAACACCCCAGTCTTAGAACTTGTTTCTTTAAAAAATATCCAAGTTTCTTCGATATCGGAGTTTTTCGCATTAAGTTCTTCGTTTTTCGTAATATAGTTTCTTTAACAGTGCTCACTTAATATAAAAATACACTTAACATTTAAATATTCACTATAACAGTCACATTATTTTATACAAAACATTAAAAAAATATAAAATAGTTCATATTTTTAAATTACTCGAGTTACTCGATTAATCGACCGAAATTGTTCGAGTTATTCTTTACTCGAAATTGGCCACTTCGAATTACTCGAACAATTGTTCGACATCATTTCATCGATTAATCGAGTAACGGTTAACCGATTGAATACCCTACTACATACTTAAAAGCACGTGCATTTTGTTTATATTTTTTTCACATTTTTTTATTTAACAATATTTTTTTGCGTAATTACAAACAATTGAAAAATAAAGCACTTTTTGATCACTTTTTTATAATAAACAATAACTGAATTTAAGGGGAGCGCGACAATTAAACTTTTTCCTAGACATCCAGGGCAGACCGAGTTGAGACTACAATTTATTCCTTCTTCCACGAAACAAATCACCATTACAATTACCACCACTACGTTGTTTGCCTTCTTTTAATGTCTTTTTGTTTATTTGTTTGGGCTGTTTTTCACAACTTCTTTTCACAAAATCTCAAACAAGAATGAAACTAGGAGAGCAAAGACGTTAGTAAAAATGAACCACATATGTTAGTAAAAAATAAACAAACATTTATTTTTTTAATTTTTTTAAATAACAAAAACCGACTGTTAAAAAAATGAATGTCAAATCATAAAACAGACATTTGATGTGGTTTGTTTTTTTAAATGAACTGCAAGGTTGGTAAAAAATTAAATTTGTTCTACAAATTAAAAATAAAGAAACTGTATTACAACCCAAACAACTACATATTTTTAAAGCAGAAGTTCCCTGAGTGTACTTCCCATGTATACAGACGACATTTGTATGTCCACGTCCCTATGTGTAAAAATGAAATTTCTATAATTTTAATGACTTCTGTGTGAGCACCATTTAAAAGAGAAAAAAAAAACTCTTAAATTTCTTGTTATTTAAATTTTTAGACAATTTCCTCAAAATCGTTTGACAATTCTATTTCATTACAATTTCTTTCATGTTTTATATGTTGTAGACCACTTCTGTTAAAAGCGAAACATTTCTTAATTGCTTTTTATGTCACTGATAAATCTAAATATGTTGGCAAAGTATGCAGCAAAGTTAGATGTGTTCGTGTATTTGTGTAAAATAGTAAAATGTTGCAGTTTTTCATGTTATTGCAGATTCCGCTGTCATGATAATTCATACAAAACTAAAAAGTGCTTCATTTAAATTTTTTTGTATATCTCTCAACAACTACTACTTTTCAACCAAATAGACATGAGTCTTTAAATACAATTAAAAGTTGTACTGCTGTTGTCGATCAATGTATAAAAGGAGCAAAAAAAAAAAGAAGCCACAAGTAGTATGACAAACATTATTTTCATTAAAATTTTTTATACTTATTGATAATGTCCAAAAGGGATTATTTAATCGAATATTAGGGAGGTAACTTATCTAGCAAATTTTTTTTCTTACTCTAGTTTTTGCCACATTTAAACACATAGACACAAAATGTCTGTGGAAATTTTGGAGTGCAACGTTTTTTGATTTTTTTTTTTACAAATATATTTCTATTATGTTAACGAGTAATGCTAAAAATTATTCATTATTTTAAATTTTATTAAATTTTACCAATCGATTTATGAATTTTCAAATACTCGATGTCGAAAATATTCTCAAAATGTATTCTGCTTTTACTCAAAACATAAATAATTGCTACTTTACATTGAAATACTACTACATTCACAAGAACTTTTCCATAAAAGTTTAACAGTTATTTAAAAAGTTAATCCGTAAAGTTGCTTCATTTGAATATTTAATTAAATTACCAAAGAAATAGATTATTTAAATTTTCTGTCTATTATTCTATAAACAAAAACAAAGGCTTTCGGTATAAGTTAAAATATTCAGTTAAAATTTTCTATTTAAAACAAAAAGTTGTTATATTATATTGAATATTGAAATAAACGAAAAAATCTATTGTTTTTTACCGATTTTGTCAGTTAATTTTTTAACAGTTGAAATAAATTACAAAATACAATTGCTTTAACCCTTTACTGCATGGTGTTACACAAATGTAACGAATAATTTGAACATATCTGTCGTCTTGTGTATGAATCAAATTCAAAATGTTGTTCTCAAGTATTATTAGACAACAACAACATTTTAATATTTAATAGCAAGCTTTACTGAAGTAACTGTAAATTTAGAAGTAAATGATTTTTTATGGTAAAAAAACTGCAATTTTTTATTCGTCCGTAAACTCGAAAATTTTAACTTTTTCCTGTGTTATTAGAAATAATAAAATTGAAAATAACTGCATAATCATAAAGTTTAGAATGTATTATTCGTGTAAAAAATATACACATTTGTTTTAAAATTCCCGAAATATTAATATTTTTTTTTTAATTTCGATTTCGAATTGGTTAAAAATATCATAAACATATTATTTTTTTAATAGCCCGTGTAAAAAAAAAATTATATACAGTCTTATGTTTTTGCACCTTAAAATGTATAATATGTGATTAAAGATGGTGTCATGCATATTCATATATTATTATATATTTCTAATGTGCTAACTTATATAACGATGTATTATTTATGTTGACCTTCATATATAGTTAGCATATGAAAGATCAATTGGCATATACAATATATATTTATATATAACATAATATGTAATCATATATGGTGACATATAAGCTATATAATTAAACATATAATAATATAAACTGTCTTATAAAAAATATATTTTGTGGCCTATAATATATGCTTATATATGGTGACATATGTATACTGAAACTACAAATATAACTATATATGACAACAAATGATATAAGATATAATTATGTATGATCCCATATATCGCACAAGGTTAACAATTAAGTTTGAGTTATGATTATATATGGTCCAACCTCAATTATATTATCTATGGGTATAATATCTTCTTATATATAAAATTCTCGTGTCACAATGTTCGTTCCCGTAATCCTCCGAAACGGCTTGACCGATTCTCATGAAATTTTGTGAGCATATTTAGTAGGTCTGAGAATCGGCCAACATCTAAAAATGGGCGTGATTGGACCAGTGGGCGTGTCAGCTCCCATACAAAGTAAATATTTAATATCATATATCTACAGTTCGATAATAGCCAGAGTCTTAGAAATTTGTGCACGTTGATTATTTGTTAATGTGAATAGTCATGGGAAAAATGGGCGTGATCGGACCAGTGGGCATGTCAGCTCCCATACAAAGTAAATATTTAATATCATATATCTACAGTTCTATAATAGCCAGAGTCTTAGAAATTTGTGCACATTGATTATTTGTTAATGTGAATAGTCATGGGAAAAATGGGCGTGATCGGACCAGTGGGCATGTCAGCTCCCATACAAAGTAAATATTTAATATCATATATCTACAGTTCTATAATAGCCAGAGTCTTAGAAATTTGTGCACATTGATTATATTATGAATAGTCATGGGAAAATTGGGCGGGATCATACCAGTGGGCGTGGCAGCTCCCGTACAAAGTGATTATTTAGCTCATATACAAAATTAATATTAATATTAAATATCTAGGGTTCTATATTAGCTATATAGCATTCAAATTTTGTACGAGTCCATCAATTACAAATATAAGTAGTCGAACTGAAAATGGACGGAATGGGATAAATGGGCGTGGTACCAAAAGCAAAAAACAAATAAGCATTAAAATAAATTATCACATTCAAGACTTTTTGCAAGGTTATTTAATAATGTTGTTTAAAAATTGTTTTAGCGTTCCTCATAGTCCTACAATAAAGGCGATAGAAGGACAAAGAGGCGTTGGGCTTCCCATGAAATTACAAATTTTAAAATGATTTACTAATGTGAATTTATTTTTTTAATTATATATTTGCGTAAAAAAATTTTCTTGATTTAAAGAATTAATTACAATTAAAATTTGAAGGCAACGCAACGTTTGCCGGGTCAGCTAGTATAAGTATATATTGTTATATATTGTTATATATTACCCCATACATAATGAAATACTGATGACTAAATCTTTTTTCACAATTTTTTATGGGATTTAAATATTTCATGGGATTTAAGTAAATCCAATTTAATCTCAAAATATCTTACTAGATCCACCAATTGATACAATAAATGAGATATCTGAATAATTGAAAAAGCTTTTTGAAGGAAAAAATTCGTACAATCAACAATTTCTAACAAATCATGCTTCACAAGGGGCGAAAACCCAATTTTTTTCTTATATCGCGAAAAAACACATTTTATTCCTTTATACAAGTTTGTTACATATATGTAACGAATCTTTATTCTTCAATAAAATCGTTAAAAATGAAAACATATGATATCGCTGAAATATGTATAATTTTTTTTTTTGCATTTTCTACCAAAATATAAATTTTTTTTTTTAATCCCGAGTTCAATGCAGTACAGGGTATAACGAAAAGTAAGTAGTCTCTTTTTTAACTGATTCAGTAATCTTTAAGCCGGAAAAAATATTGTGAGTATGCACTTATAAAAATTACAAGGGCTGCCAAATCACAATTTTGAAAAAGTCTTCAAAAATAACAATATTTTTCCCAAAAAAATTAAAAAATAGGATAAGAAAAAAAAAATTACTAATTCATTTATTTTTTAATCAAGATTTGTTTATAAAATTAAATAAAAATTAAAAATTTGTAAAATGTTAAAATTTCAACTTAAGTTGCCAATATTTCCACTAGATTGCGACTAAAGGCATTCGAATTTAGAAAAATTTCTTAATGGAGCATTTTTCTATATATATGCAAAGTTGGTTGGACAAATGTCCAGCAGATCTTTAACTTCTGTAGATTAAAATTGTTGTTTCATTCTAAGTTTCGTATTTCCAGAATTTTCAAACAATTATAAATTCATGCAGCTCCATATAAATTAAATTACCCTAATAAACATTTGTGAAGTTTTCCAAAATGTTTGTAATAGTAGTCATAAATAAAAAATTTGACATTATCTCATTTGGTTTATGTCTGTACTCATACGTAGTGTGAGAAGCTATTTTTTACAAGCTGCTATGCTACTTGCTATCTAATTATACCAATACAATTTTAAATTTTGCTTAAAATAATCGACAGTCTTTGAAATGAAAAAAATTTCAAATGAAGAATGTTTTTTCCCCACCAAAATAATATTTTTCAATACAAAAATGTAAAAAAGATTAAAAAAATTAATCAAAACACGTCCGAAACACGTTCAGTGGAAACGTACCCTAAGACATTGCATTGTTAAGTTGTATATCTCCTTTTCACCGGTCAGGGGACCAGTTAAATAAATACAATTGACATAATTTAGCCCACAGCAATGGAAAATTATACTAGTTCCATAATATGTCCTGCTTTAACTAGTCCCGGGATATGTCCTTTAAGGGCAATTGACTCCTCATTGCCCGTAGGTTTGTTAAATTGTTATTGATTACAAGTATTTGTAAACAAGTATAAATGTGTTTTTGCGTTGTAGACCAACATTTTTGTCAATATATCGAAAATTAGATTGTGAAAAAGTGAAAAAAAAATTAATACATGTTTAAGCGTCGTGGGTGATTTTTTTTTTTTAATATTTAATTTCTTTTAAAAAGATTTCAATTAATACAGATAAAGCGCCGCAGGTGAAAATTTGCAAAAAAAAAAAATCGAGCGGTGGTTTAAGAAAAAAAAAACATTTTCCATAATTTGCTGATACCGATTTTTCTTGGTTTTGTTTTAAAATCATCCGATTTGAAAAAAAATAAAAAAAAAATTAATCAAAAATATTTCAATATTTGTATTAAAAATACAAAAATTGTTTGTTCGGACTTTCCATATTTTTTAATATTTAGTTAGAATATTAGTCTACCGCAAGTCCAAAAACTATTTTTCTAAGAAAATTAGCTAAATTTTTGGTTCAAATAGCTGCAGAACTTTTCAGAGTAGGGGCTAGTCTCCCAGAGGTTACGTAAAAAAATATATACATTCTTGATTCTTTTAACGTTCAGGATTAATCTGGCGATGTCTGTCTATTCACCCAGAAAAAGATCAGATCAGCCATCGGTTAAAATCACGGTATTTTAATTATTGCATAACTAATTCAGTTGTGTAAGTAAAATTTATGTGATCAGAATAAATATTTGGTTTTAAAGCTAATTAAATTATTACCACAACCAACTCACAACTTTTGTAAGAACAATTAATTTTGAATCCCAGTTAATTTTAAAACAAATATGTGATTAGTAAAACCTTCAGTAGATGCAACTTTTTACTTTAATATAAATTCGTCATAACTCCTCTTATTTGGTTGATGTAACAGTCGAAATATATTTTTTTTAAAATAATGAAGAAAAATAATCTATTAATTTAAGAATTAATTGACTAATAAAAGTTTAATATTAAATGAAACATCTAAGGAACATATTTTTTTTTTTTTTAAAGAGAGGCAACACTCAGGAAATACTTCCTATATTTAGTTTTCTTTGGAAAGGGATAGTATAGAGATGAAAGGTGGGGAAAGATGAAGGGCTTCAGACATGGCAACACTGTAATTGCGCGAGATGATAAGTCTTATAACAGTTGTTGCTCGCCACCTGATGGAGAGTTGGCGAACTTATTGAAGCTTTTTGGTTCATAGCCCTGATTCATTATTTTTACTTCGGTGGGGTTAATTGCTATGGGAACACCGAAGGTGGACATTGCGATACGTATGAATGATAGAAAAAACTCATACATATTATTTTGATGTTGCCGGCACCGGGGATCGAACCCGGGACCTTCTGTGTAAAAGTCCAAGCGCTAACCATTACACCACAACGCCCACTGCAATGTTATTATTTTTGAATACAACGCGAAATTGGTTTTAAAAACTTATATTCTACAGACTTAATTCACAATTCTTAATAAAATAATTTTTTTTTGTTTGATTTGGAACCTCTTTAAATTTGTTCGGAGTTTTTATAAGTGAGTGCACATTTAGCAACTAGTTTATGCCAACAATGAAGGAATGCTGTGGGGTTGATTTCAATTCTGTAATAACTGGTGATCTTTCCTGAAAATCCCTTCGGATTCCTTTTATTAAAATAGTGAGAAAAACCCCATTTGTTTGTAGTGCTTTCTTTGGATAGAAAATCCCTTAGATTAAAATTTTCTATTGTAGATAAATCCATAAATATTTAAAGTAAAACATTATCGAGAAATATTCTATACGTAGATAATTCTTTAGAATCCTTTTTAAAAAATACGAGGGCGGATAAATAAGTTAGTGACTTTTCGAGCTTCCCTCGTAGTTATATGAAATGCAACACTGCTCCCATCAAGTACCACCTGTTAATGGACTACTCTCAAATTTTGAGCAAGTTCCGTCACTTGCTTTGCGTTTAACAGCTGTTCAAAACATACAACCTCGTGGATTTTTTTAAAAATGGAAAAAAGTGAATTTCGAGATCTTATTAAACATTATTTTTTTGCGAAAAAAAAGTCAATCAAACCAAGGAAAAGCTTGATAAATACTATAGGGACTCTCCACCATCGATTTCAATGGTAAAAAAAGTGGTTTACTGACTTTCGTTGTGGTCGCACAAGTACAAATGACGCTGAACGTTCTGGACGGCCAATTGAGGTCAATACGACCGAAAATGTCAAAAAAATTCCACGATACGGTGTTGTCCGATCGAAGAGTAAACGTGCGTGAGATTGTTGATGCCATAGGCATTTCATATGGCAGTGTGGTTTCGATTTTAAATGATCAGTTGCGTTTAAGAAAGCTGTCTGCAAGATGGGTGCCGCGTTTGCTCTCAATTGACCATAAACGTAATCGTATGACAGCTTCAAAGGATTGTTTGGAGTTGTTAAACCGCAATTCGAATGAGTTTTTGCTGCGTTTTGTAACTGTGGATGAAACATGGATCCATTACAACACTCCGGAGACCACGAAGCAGTCTAAGCAATGGGTTTCTCCAGGTGAACCGGCTCCGAAGAAGGCCTAGGTAATTCTGTCGGCCAATTAGGTGATTGCAACAGTTTTTTGGCATGCACGCGGGATAATCCAGATCAATTTCCTTCAAAAGGGAAAAACAATAAAAGGCGAATATTATGTCAACTTATTGGACCGATTTAACGAGGATTTAAAAAAAAACGACCCCATATGGGCAAGAAAAAAGTTATTTTTCATCAAGATAATTCACGGGTGCACACGTGTGCAGTCTCAATGGCAAAATTCCATGAATTGGGCTACGAATTGGTACCTCGTCCGCCAGTGACTATTTCCTATTTCCAAACCTAATAAAATGGCTCAGTGGAAAGAGATTTAGCTCCAACGATGAAATTATTGATCAAACAAATGCCAAAAATTGGAGAAACATTGGACTAAGTGTATTGAACTAAAAGGAGACTATGTTGAAAAATAAATTTTCTTTTTGCAAAAAAAAACTGTGTTTCATTCAAAAAGTCACTGTCTTATTGTCCGCCCTCGTATTCTTATGTCGTCTTATTTTAGAATAATTCGAAGTTTTTAATGACCCTTCTAGTGAAACAGATTGCAAAAAATTGTTCTTTAAAACTACAAAGATGGGCTTTTGATTTTGAAATTGTTATTTGCGTTTTTATTATTATATGTATTTATAAATAAATCAATATTAAAAAAATATATATTTTAATTCGATTGTGGGTACCGAACGTTTTTTAGTAAAAGTTAGTATTCGCAACTGAAAATATACATTTTTGTAACCGATGTTTTTAATTATGCAGACCGACTAGAGCACTAAAGTTTATGATAGTTGTCGTAACCGCAACAATTCGATTGTCAACAAATTCGTTGGCCACAACTAAGACAGTTTGATGGGTGTTGAAATGGAAAACCGATGCTATTAAGTCGTTAAAAACTTAAGTTCCAAGGTAAAATGAAAGTAGAACTTTACATAATGAAAATACTTAATATTATGGTCTCACGCTTAAAAAAAACCCACAAAAGGGGGTTTTTTTTTAAACCCCTCAAAGAGTTAAAAAAACTGAATAAGATTGCAAAACCATTTGGTTGGATTTCTAAGCTTGAGTCCAAAGAATTGAACATACATTTTAAATAACTTAAGATTTCAATTTAAATAGACTGACATCGCTAGAGTAACTGAGTATTAAAAGTATCAATTCATTAGTTTTTATTTATCCCTAAACCCATATTACGATCAGTTACAGAATGGTAAAACCTTGATATACCAACCTCCTGTGCAAAGGGATGCAAAGGAGTATTAAAAAATACATTTTTATTGTGCGAAAAATATCTTAACTAAGTAGAGACAATCACAATCAACAAAATAATTTTAAATTTCACATCTAAATTACTGTTAAAAGGAAAACATACCTCCAAACTGTCAATTTGATTGCTACAGATTTAATGGTTTCATTATGTTCGCATAATAAAACGCATTTAGAAAAAAAAAAAATCTCAAAATTGTTGTATTGAAATGTCACTTTTATTTCCTTTGCCAATAAAAATAAAGTTGTTTAACATTTGAATTATCTGAACTTGTATGGTTTCATTTGGGTAACACCGACGCCGCTTTTGATACTTTTTTTGTGCATTTTTTTTTGTATACAGAAAATTTGCGATTAAAAATCAATGCCCTTCCTTTTTATATCACATGTCTCTTTGTTTTGTTTAATCATGCCAATAAAAAAAAAAAAAACTCCGACCATAACGACATTAGCAACAACTATAGGGAGAACAAAAATAAAAAAAAAAAGAAAACTATTGACTGACATTTACCATGACAGTGTAACAAGTTACACAGTAGATTTAATTTCTTTTCGAAATCAAGATAAAATAACAACTACAATTTAAATTAATAAATCGTGCCTAAAACTATAAAACAATCCATTGTGTTTTTTTTTTTTTAATGTTGTGGCTGAGCACCGCAAGTTAAGGGCAAGGTTTTACTCTTTTATAGGTTATGTGTGTGTGTGTATGTATGTAGTATGTGTCTTTGTCCACATACCAACCAACTACCCAACTACTACTCGAGTTTACATTCTACGTATGCAGAGACATCCATGGGTGGTGGCTGTTACTGTTTTGGCCAAAATCCAAAATAAAACAAAGCAAAAAAAAAACTTACTACAACATCTAAAAACCATGTGCATGCATTGCAATCTGAAGTTGTGTAGTTCGCTTATAGATTAAACTGCATACAATTGTTTGTGATACCACTTTATTAATGAGCTCACCGTTGTTATCATGACCAGAAGATCAGCATCAATTAAACATTTTAAATGGTCTTTGTTTATATTTATTTATTTTATTTCTACTTTTTCGAATACCCTACAGAAATCAGAATTTAAGTAATTCTAAACATAGATTCAGAATTTCAAGATATGTTGTAGAATCGAAATCAAGTTATACCTACAACAGAGTTGAACACTAAAATGCATCTGACATATGACTAGATCACTAATGTGAACACCAAATATTCATGAATTTTACCAAAAATCCAGTTTTTCTATAAAAATTTTTGTTATTAATATGGGTTAAAAGCATATTTGGGATTTTTTCATTAGCATTGATTTTTCAGTAGCATTAGTTCACTAATGGTAATGCTAAAAAAATTTCATTACCATTTAATTGCAATGGAATTTTTTGGCATTAGTATTTGTCATACTAATGCTAATGAAATCACACTAATGCCTAAAAAACTAATTACAATTGAGCAAAAAAAAAGTGGATTGTAAATCGCTTTACATATGAACCCTATGGGGAATGGGACCGGTTCTGCGTGTGCCACAGGATCGGTCCATTCGTGCCAGAGACCGGTCCTCTGCTAAACCCTACCCTATGTAAACAACTGGCAACTGTAACCCATTGGCTTGTCATAGGAGGGGGTCATTTGTCCTGCTTTAAAACCATATAGTGGCATGCCACAGGACTAACCAAAGATGGGCATACCACAAGACTGTCGCAGAAGGCACATGTCGCATAAAATAAACGAAAACTAAACAGCTTCCAATGGGTAAAATTCTGGCCAACTGGCTTTTTCTTGTTAATAAGCATTCTGGTTAAGTGGTATGTCCTCCCTCTACCAGTCACATGATTGGTAATTTTAGGACAATTTACACTGCTTAACCCACTTCAGTATTAAATTATACCAGTCCTGTGATAAGTCCTTCTTTTTTAACCAGTCACTTTTATTACAATTGACTCCTCATTCCCCATAGGGAATGGAACGGAGATCGATAGGAATTGTATGTTCATTTGTATTATCACGTAAATAAGTAAAAATAAATAAATAAATCACCATATCACCATCGAGAATCACTCTGATACTAAAATGGAACATTGCTCTAAACTAGAACGATATGGAATGAACCGGGGAACGAGTGTAATCGGCACACTTAACACATTTGAATTATAAGAACGTCCTCCTGCGGTTAAGCTTTGCTAAATTTTTGTCCGTTTTGCCCTATCTCGCTTAGTTTTGGAGATACTGGGCATTTTAAAAAATTGCCATTTTCTAAAATGGCTAGTATCACGAAAACTAAGCGAAATATCTCAAAGCGGACCAAATTTTTGCAAAGCTTAACCTACGGAACACGTTCTGATAATTCAAATGTGTTAAGTGTGCCGATTCCACTTGTTCCCCGGTTCATTCCATATCGTTAAAGTTTAGACCAATGTTTCATTTTATTATCAGAGTGATTAAATTGGTATTTGGGTAACAAAATAATTTGGACACCCTGTAGCGGTTTCATAAAAAATGTATCTCTCGGGATCTTTCCCGGACATATACTATTTGTATTATGAGCGTTACTTAAAGCTCCTGTGAAGCCCAGATTTCATCGATATTCACAATTAGTTTTTCGAAAATCTTATCTGTCAATTGTAATTTGTTTCCTTTAATTGATGCATTACTAATTGTAATGAAATTTAAAATTATTGCCATTAATCAATGAAATTAAGTCAATGAAATTCATTATTTTAGTTAGTCTCTTTACAGGAAGAAGAAGAAGAAAACATTTTTATTGAAAAATTTTTACGGACACAAGGGATACACCAGACTGCCGCAGTTTCGTCCCCCTCCTGGGACTCGTCAGTGGTTAATTTATGTGTCAATTGAACAATTATCATTAATTAAACAAATGCTAATGAAAATAATTTCATTACAATTGAGATCAATAAAATTGTAATGAAATCAGTAATTAATTAGTCCATACAATTAATTAGTTCCATGTATGGTTAAAAGTATAGGCTTTGAGGATTTAAGCAATTAAATTGCGATTGGGTGCTGGATGTTGGATATCCTTGCAAGAAAGTAAAAACTTAATTTTTTTTCTGAATATTATAAATTTCCTTAATTGAATTTGCACTTGATGTTAATTTATATTCCACCTAAATCATTTCATAAAAAAACAATAAATTGTTTATTGAAATTTTCAGAAAATTCAATCTGAAATACAAATTTAATAACATTTTCAATAAAATTAATTTTGTACGAATTAACTATGGCGAAAATAGAGAAAGTACATTTTTAACATGCGTTATTTAATTTCGTTCTTTTTTTAAAAAAACACACTTTCATTAGCTAGAGCTTGGTTTTTGCAAAAAATTTGATTAAAAAATTTTAATTTTCTACAAAAAGTTATTTCAAATATTTGTTTAACTATATTTAATTTTGAAATTCTAATTCCTGATCTGCTTTCTAAAGTCATTTAGAAATCATAGATCGCAACGCAGATGCATAAATTTGTGTGTTTTTGTTGTAATTAGTTCAAAGATCATAAAATTAAAAAAAAAAAATTTCAATTTAAAATTGCGAAAAATGTATGGTCGTCAAAAGGTTTAGATTTGATTGATAGTCACTGGATTAAAAATTATTCGATTAATCAAACGACCAAAAAACGATATTCGAACGAACAGTATAAAAATCACAGTTTTTGAATAACGAATCTATATATTAAAATTCCTAATGTTTGTATGTGTGTTTGTCTTTCCAGAACTTTCTGAAGCCCCCTACACAGTGGGATATCTCACAAAATTCTTGGAAATAATTCGGGCACTTCTCATTTAGTGGTCCATTGCAATGAAATTCGGAACATGCATAAGTGACGTTATATCGAGCTTAAGTTTTGATTTTGAACCGTCCTGTCCCCCGGGGGCGCAAATATGAACATATTTGTGATCTACTAGCAGAGACTAAAAGTATATTTAAGTCCAAAAAATCAATGGATTATGTCTATTAATAAATTTTTTAATGAATAGCGAAAATTCACATTTTAACAAATTTTTACCTTGCTATTAGGTTTATCTTTTTATAAATGTCGTAAACCCTGCGGGAAATGAAGGGTCCATTGATCCAAAGTGACGATTTTGTGATATATGATTGGGTGGCACGTCACGAAAGTGGTGAAACCGAAATTGTGTTGTACCAAAAAGTGTTAATTTGTGTGAAATGACCAATCACGTGACTATGGTAATGGTGACAAAACATTGAAAAAGTAACATAACATTATAGTGTACTGAAGTAACTTGGGCCGATGCAGTTGAAGTTCTTACTGGTCATTGAACTGGTTCAATCCCGTTAGCAGTTGATGAAAAAATGGCAATTATGGATTCAGTCCCTTGACTGCTACAAATCGGATATAACACTGAAATGAACTTATTTTAAAATTGATTTTTGTTGTGCCTTTTTGAAGGTTTTGTGAACACTGTTTTGGGGAAGTTTAGTGACTGGTTCCGGACGGACAATTTAGCAACTCGTATATAATATAAAACACGGTGAATAAAAAGTAAAAGATTATTTGCTAATTATTTTTCGCATACCCGGCGACATGTGCTCCCTAGACCAGTGCATTGGTACTTCACAAATCTAATCCATTCAAACTCCTCAGTAACAGCACACATTGCGCTTAATATGTGACTAGTTTTCCATCAAAAACTGTTCTTCAGTTCTGCGATACGTACACCTACACCAGTCACGTGATAATTATTTTCCCACTGGTCCTGTTGCATGTCACATAAATAGTAAAATTGTCCTACTTTAACACTGTCTACTTCTAACTTGTCCAGTAGCTTATTAATTTCAGTCGGTACGGTGATAGGTAACCTTCGTCAAGTTATTCGCCACGTCACAAGGTGCTCCAAAGGTAGCAATTGCCACCTCCTATGACAAGCCCATGTTAAAAGTACCAGTCACTTTCATATAACAGAACCGAAACCAGGACAGGTTCATACACACAAAGCTCTAGTCACGTGACCATACCAGTGACTGGTTCATTTCTTGCAGGGAATCTACATTTAATAACCTTTCAAACTATATCAAGCACTTATATGACATAATTATAATTCTTTAACAGGAACTCTTCAAAAGTTACCCCCTTTTGGAAAATTTCTTATTATGAGTCTTTGTTTTGATATCTTGCACCATTGAAGGCAGTTTAAACAAGTGGAAGCATTAAAGTCCGATGTGCCGAATTTGGTATTAAAAAAGATTAAATTCGGCTGTGACGAATTTTTAGATACCCTCCATCTCGGTGTTTTCATAAACCAGGGAAAGTGCAAACAATATTAATATCTATATTCTTTGTAAAAATAACAAAAATAATGTTGTTTTTATAAGTAAAACAAAATATGACTGATTGATTAATGTATTTGGGATGTTACAAAAGAAAAAATGTTTAATTAAAGTTTACTAAAATGAATCTGAAATTCTGCATGCTTATAACAGTGGGTATTCAAAGGTTATTCTGATTACCTAAAGAAGAACGTGTAGTGAAAAATATATATATTTGTATAGTTCCTTATGATGTTAAAAAAACTGTTGTAAAATTCGCCTGTTGTTTGTCTCTTTGTCTATATAATAATGAAAGAAAGTTACTAAAATATATTTTTGGATCGTTAGAAGAGATGCAATGAATACAAACGCATAAAAACAGTTTCGAATAATCAGAATTTTAGATAAATTTAAGGGAACAAAAATACACTTGCGGAGACATACATAATGAAATAATTATGAAATGCCAGTTTACATTACAAACACATGTGTTTATACTATACATCACATAAGTAAAACGGAAAGTGTGATGAAACTAAGTTTGTCAAAAATTATAAAAGAAAATCTTTCGAGTGTTTAGGGTGTTTTCGAGATACAAAAAATTAAAGAAACTGGTATTTCAAATTATTGTTTTTCAGCTCAGTTGCTTGTGCAATTCTCGTTTACCACTCCTACAATAAGAACCCTAAGAAATTTTCACAAAATTCGATTGGTTTTTACACATCAATACTTTAATTTAGATTATTTTTGTATGTATCAAATAAAAATTAGGGCTTTTAAGGAAAACAAATGCATATAATCAAAAGATTTTAAGATGAAGTATGCACCTTATATGTCTTAAATAAAAAAGTTCTGAAAGTGAATGTCCTTTAAATTGAATGGGGTTTTTAATAAATGTAATTAGAATGTAAGAGTTTCCTTGCAAATTTATTAAAGGTTGAGAATGAAAACAAGTAAAAATAGTGTACGAAAAAAAGTTATGAATTTACATTGTTGGATTCGGGGATTTTGTTCCTGGATATTTTTTTGATCTGATAACGATTAATGTGTCTGGCAACTCCGGTTAATGCAGTCAAATAAATAAAGAATTTTAACTCAACTATTTTGTTCTACCTTTTTTCTAATTGGTGATTTTTTGATTTGTTGGGGTTAACAAAAAAAGGTATATGGCAAGCCTGGTATATGGAAAACAAAAGCATACTTTATAAATTAGCTTAACAATTTTTCGAGGGCTTCTCGCATTTGCACTTATAACCAGTGTTGCCAGGTTTGCGAAGCATAAACACGACAAACTTTCTAGAAAAAATCGTCAAAATCGTCATCATATTTTGAAAAATCGTCAAAATAAAATATATTTGTTAGAAGAGGGATAAAGTTTTAATAAAAAATAAAATACAATAATGTTATTCACATTTCAAATGTTAACGTGTTATCGTTGTAATATAACACGATTTTTAACACTTCTCTTTGGTTTAAACTTCGAAAATCATTATATTTTACAACGATATTCATATTTATAAAATGTTGAAACAGTGTGCCCCAGTAGGCTAGTTGGTAGCGTGCTGGCTTATCAGTGCGGGGGTCGTGGGTTCGATTCCCACCAGAGGCACTGATCTGTTTTCGCTACAACGCGCCGAAGGCCATAGTAGCTAGTGCTCGGTTAGGGTAATAGTATATAACTTGTAATTATATGATTATTAATTAATAAAACAACAAAAATATAATGTTGAAAGATCAAATAAATACAACTTTAAATCAAACTAGTTTTACCACTTGAACTGTTAAACACTTATATCTGCATAATTCTGTGAGCAACATTTCAGTGGCACAACTTTTTAAATTCTTTTACAAAATTTGGAAATTCTTTAACAATAAGTCTGTTCGATTACTTTTCCTGTAAAGTTCAGTAAAAACTACTCAGTAACAAAATTACAAATAGTAAGACAAATTTACAAAGAAGTAAACGAACAGAAAATTTGTAGGAATTATTAAATTAGATAAAGCAGCTTGTTTTAAATATTAAAAAAAAATCAACTGGTCATTATGGAAAAGGAAAAAGTTAATTGAAATTATCGACCAAAAATAATTTAAATGTTTTTTAACTTCTTCCATAGTTAATTATTTAATCATTTTCACTTTCCATCCATAAACAATTAAAATTTAATTTAATTTTTGTTTACTAAATATACAAGCATATTTTTTTATTTTTTAGTCATATGTTTTTTTCATCTTACAAATTCTTTCTGGCAAAAATGTATCCAGGAAAAACTTGTATGTTCTTTGGCATCAAACTGTCACTTTACTCTCTCTTTTTACCAGTTTTTACTGCGTATTTGTCTAAACAAACACCTTCCAGTAAAAACTTGTACAAATTTTTGTGTTATCGAACAAACTTAATGTTATATTTTTAATTATTAAATTTTGGCACTTTATTTATATTATCAGGCCTGTTTTTTAAGCACCGGATTTATTTTTGGATGTATTTTGTTTCATTTACAGTTGTATATATATCATCTTTCAACATGAAATATATTCGGGCTAGAGATCTGTTTGTTTCGCAAAAAAAGTCCATGCCTTGTGTTTTAACATGAAAATTTTTTTATTTTTATTTAAATCTAACTCCAATTAAATTTTATAAAAATTTAAAGAAATGTTCTAAACATATAAACACAGAAACTAAATTAAGCTAAACCCGTAATGAATTTATAAAAAAATAAATGCGGTTTGGATTAAGTTTTATTCAATTCTAGGATTTGCTTTTTTGCAAAATTGTATTTCACATCACATTAGCATTTAAAAGCTAGCTATCGATCAAAAAACAATGTTTTTGCTTTCAATTTTTAACGAAATAATATAAATTTAATGATCGAGCCGGCGATTTTATGAGAATGATAAATAAGTAGATCTTGCTGACATATTAAATTATTGTCAAAAAATCGTCATTTTGGAAGCAAAAGTCGTCAAATAGTCATTTAGTTATTTTGGGTATTAAATATCATCAAAATGACTACAAATCGTCAAACCTGGCAACTCTGCATGCGATTGCTACTAATTCATACGTACATACATACTGTATACAAAACAAAACAAAAAAACAACAACAATATTTTGTGAGTTTTTTTTTTGTTTTTAAGTGTTGATCATGACCATGGATGGTAACCGATTCTATGTGGTTATTGGTCGTAGTAACGCTATTTTCTTTTATTTCGGTAACGGTATTTTAGGGGAAACTATACTTCAGTTATTTCGGTAACGGGATTTTAGCGTTAACGGTATTTTAGCGTTAACGGTATTTTATTTATTTCGCTAACGGTATTTTAGCGGTAACGATATTTTAGATATTTCGGTAACTTTATTTTAGGGAAAAAGATTTTTCAATTATTTTGGTAACGGCATTTTAAGGATAACGTTATTTTAGTTATACAGGTAATGTTAATGCACACCACAATTTTTAACCGCATTATGCCCGAGTTTAAATGACTGTCTAGTTTATGATCATACTTTGGGAAAATATATCTATTTACAGAAGCTTTTTGTTCAGATCTTGTTAGATTATTTCGGTAACGGTATTTTAAGGTAACGGTATTTTACGGATAACGGTATTTCAAGAATATCGGTAACGGTATTTAAGCGATAACGATAGTCAGTTGAAAGGTGTTAGAATCGGGGACGGTAATTCAGCGATATTGACAGCCATCCCTGCTTGCGTATATTCTTGTGTATAAGCATTGAATGTACGTATGTATGCATGTATGTATGTATGTATGATGAAATAAAAAAAAAAAATTTTAGAGGTCTTCCCACATTTTGACTCATAACTTTTGAACGCGTTAACCGATTTTGATCATTTTCACTAGAAAACTGCTCATGATATCAACAAACAATTTGACTGAAAATTAGCAGTACCTCTTCTGTATTGGAGGAGTATTTTGTGTTTCCACAGACAGACGGACGGACAGACGGACAGACGGACATGGCTATATCGACTTCTCTATCCATGCTGATCAAGAATATATATAGTTTATGGGGTCCCAGAATTTTTTTAAAAGAATTACAAACATTTGACAAAGTGAATATACCCTCCTGCACTATGGGATGGAGGGTATAAAAATAATAAAAAAACTCATAATAAGAAATATTTTCATAGGGGATAACTTTTGAAGATTTCCTGTTCAGAAGCTATAAACATATCATACAAGTGTTTGGTTTCGATGGAAAGAAAATTAACTGTACATTGCGATATTTTTACAAAGAATCGCATTTAACACACTTGGTAGAACAAAAACTTGGTTAATCCTATCATGAAGGTAAAAATTTCGCTTTTTATTAAAATGTAGATTTTCACAATTCAATAATTTATTTTTGTATTTTATTAATTAATAATCATATAATTATAAATTATATACTATTACCCTAACCGAGCACTAGCTACTATGGCCTTCGGCGCGTTGTAGCGAAAACAGACCAGTGGAATCGAACCCACGACCCCCGCACTGATAAGCCAGCACGCTACCAACTAGCCTACCGGACGCACGACTATTCAATAATATATTTATTAATAGACATAATACAACGATTTTTTTGAATTAAGTAGACTTTTAAGTCAACAAACTGAAATTTATGTCCGAATTTATGATTTGGTGTAAGCAATTCCACAGTTATCTAAAATAGAACAAACATTTCCAAAAATGTTTTTTTTTTAAATTTTTTGCTGCCATGTCTACATTTAAAGCGGGGATTGGAATAGACTTACCCAATAAATTAGGTATATGTCGGAGTATCAACAGCTTCCGCTACCTAATTGGAGGCGTACACAGCATATAACAGTGGGTTAAAGTTTATATTTGCCTTAAAAGTGTGGTAAACTTAAAAGCGGCTGGGAAGAAAAGTATATACAAATCCACATTTTATAATTTGATAACCACCATTGTATATGATATTTCTATGAATTTTTAATTCGTTTTTTTTTTGCAGTAACTTCTTCTGAAATTGTACGATTTTTAATAATTTATATATTGTTAGTCTCGAACCCCAACTGTAGTTTTGTCGAATCTATAAAAACACCAGTCATTTTGACTGGTTTTTGGCCGAGTAGGTATAAAAAAAATTCCAGTCATTCTAGTGTTAAACACCGGGTAACATATACACCCAAGATTATATATGTTGTGCAAAAAAACTGTTGAAAATAATTTGCCTCAAAGTGTCGAAAATTCTAAAATTCCTCATATATCTCATATAATTCTAAAAAGCAAAATTGTTTACTCTTTAATTACATTTGAGGGTAATATTTTCCTCCGTAAATTAAGGACTAAATATCTGCATAAAATAATGTGCTAGAAAGCTAATTTGACCCATGACCTCTTTTGCTTACTGTAACAAATTTTCTTTAACTGAGATTGCCTCATCAAAATTTCTAACTAAAAATTTTTGACAAAGCTTTTTCTGTTCTATAATTAAATTATTATGCATGTTGTAAAGAATTATTGGCAGAATTATACACACAGAGAGAGCTATTTGCCAACTAAAATTCAGTTGCTACGAATAAAATTCGGTTACTACGAATTTCAGTCTGTTGGTACAACTGATCATTCGTTTTCACAACAAAGTTCGGTTAATTCAACTTAATTTTAGTTACAGAACCCAAAATATTCAGAAATCTAATGTTAATATCTTTGTACTAACTGAATTTATAAGTTGTTACCATTAAAATGCTCTTTTCAATTCGGTTGGCACTTTATTTCTCTGTGTGTAATATTACAGAGATCCACTCTATTTTTTTCGCATAGCAGATGATAGAAGTCGTTCTAAACCAACCAAAAATGTTGTTAGTAGTTTTTATTTCTTTTGTTGAAAGCTAAAACACTTGCTATTGTAAAGGGTGATTTTTTAGCAACTTTTTTAGTAACATGTTACTGTTAAACATGTTCAGTTTGGTCTATAATTTAACCATGGGTCGACTTACAAACGAACATCGCTTGCAGATTATTGAATTTTATTATCAAAATGCATGCTCGGTTAAAAAATTGCATCGCGCACTTCTTCCAATTTATGGTCAGTTTGGAAGGCGACCTTCTGAGGTCGGAATCTTGTGACTAAATTCCGCACCAAATTTACATTATTGGACATTAAACCACGCATACGTAGAGTGCGGACAGAGGAAAATATCGCCAGTGTTGTTGACGACCGTGAATTATCGATTCGGCGCCGTTCGCATCAATTGGGAATCTGTTACACCACTACGTGGATAGCAGATGATAGAAGTCGTTCTATACCAACCAAAAATGTTCTTACTTATTTTTTTTTTTTTTTTGTTTAGACTTTTTATAGTTTTTCATTTCTTTTGTGACAACGTCCACCGAAATATGTTTTTTTTTTTTTTTTGAATTTGAAAGCTAAAACACTTGCTGTTGTATGAACTTTTATTTATATAAAAACTTCACTGTAATTTGATTTGATTGTCGTAGATATTTATTTGCTTTTCGGAAATTGAAAGAACAGAAAGCTAAAACTCACAAATCTGTCATTAGTTAAAGAATTGAAATATGTTGTATTTTGATATCTATGAAGGAATTATTTCATTAATTGAAAACTAAAAGAGATTATACATGAATTAAACATTAATTGCATGTCAACCAATTAGTAAATCAGGTTAATTTTTTTGTGATAAAATTGCAAATATTTCTGTAAAAATTTATTAATTTTATATGTCGTTAAATGTTGTGCTTTAGACAAACAAGAGTTGTTTAGCAGAATTAATATTAAATTTTCATTAATTGGCACGCCTTGCCGGAATAGTATTTAACCAAAAAGTGCGAACACCAAACATGTTTCTCTTGATAAGTACTTGGGTTATCTGAAAACAATTTTGCTATAAAAATCAAAATCTTCGATCGAACACTTTTAAAACAAAACCTACTTTGAATTTGCAAAAAGGTAAATTTTCCAATTTTCTCGGAAACTATGCGATAAACGAAAGAACAACATATTAGCAAAATTATTAATAAATGCAATTGATATGTCGTACACTCAAAGGACAAGCTTGATCATATTAATGAAAAACTTCATAAATATTATGAAAAGCTTCATTGATTTTCATCTAATGTATATGATGAAGTTGTATCATGACAGTTCATATTGAAGGCAAATGCTGAAGGAAATGTTTCACAAATATAAAGAAGTTTCATAGCCATTCATGAAATGTTTCATAAGAAATAATGTTATAATAAGAAATAACAAATTTCTTTGGTAGCGTACAAACACAATAAATGCTACAGCCAATGACGAATTTTTATTTTTAATATATTACATATTTTCCCAAAATTTTTTGCAACTGCAATTCAGTATATATGAATTAAAACTCAAAATATGACATTTAAATTGTTCACTAATTTTGGTTGCTAATTTAACTACTTTATGTTACCTACTTTTTGCTAAAATTAACAAACAAATTTACTAATAATAAGATGTTTTTTTAAAGCTACACATTTGATATGGAAAAAACTTGAACTTTGTTTATGCACTTTAATATTAACTACACTCAGGGAAAATAGTTTCATTTCGTATTGTTGATAATGTTTTATAAGTCGTTTAAAATCGTCAATTATTCATCATATTTTTCTATTTTTTAAAATAACAAAAACGAACGTAAAATTATAAAACAGTATTTGATGTGGTTTGTTTTTTTAAATGAACTACAAGATTAGTAAAAAATTAAATTTTTTCTACAAATGACTGACATTTACCTAAAAAATAAAGACACGGTATTACAATCCAAACAACTACATATTTTTAAAGCAGAAGTGAGCATAACTTTAAAGGCTTCAAGTCGTAATTTAAATTGTGAAAGTAACCAATTGAATGTCTCGCTAAAGGTAAGGGTATAAGCGACAACTTTTTTAGCTACATATTAGGCATTATTAAAATGGTCTATGCCTTTTTGACCGAGAATTTTTAAAAAACTTGATTTTTGCGGCTCACGACACTTTGTAAAATGAATTATTGTAATGTTTTTAAACAATAAAAAAAATTTTAGCGGTAACATTAGTTTAATTATTTTGGTATATTTTTTTTTTATTTTTTTTTTTGATGGATAACGGTTTTTAAAATATTTCGGTAACGGTGTTTTAAGGAAACGTTTTTTTTAGTTATTCCAGTAATGTCAATGCACATCGATAAATTTAGCCCCATTATACCGGACTTCAAATGGCTAGCTAGTTTATGATCAAGCTTAGGGAAAGCATAGATCTATTTATAGGAATTATTTTTGCTGATTTTGTCAGATTATTTCGGTAACTGTATTTTGAGGATAACGCTATTTAAATAATTTCGGTAACGGTATATTAGCGATAGCGGTATTTTAGTTATTTCGATAACGGTATTTCAAGGATATTGGTATTTTACATACATCGGTAACGGTATTTTACGAATAACGGAATTTCAATTTTTCGGTAACTGTATTTTAGGAACAACGATAGTCAGTTGAAAGGGTTTTGAATCGATAACGGTATTTTAGCGGTATTGTCTGCATTCACTGTTTATTATAAGAGTTTCTCACGCTTTCTCCTCTTCCGTAAAGTTTAGAAATTGAATTATGGTTGATTCTGATATTACGTGCCGAATTTCGACATCATTTATGGCATTGCAGTTTTTTTGTAGAATTTAGTATTTCAGCAAGGTAGCTTTAATCCTTTTAAGAATTTCTAATCAATTATCGAAGGTACACATCCATTTATTAATCTATATCTATACTAATATTATAAAGAGGTAATGTTTGTATGTTTGTTTGTTTGTTTGTAGAAAGTAATCTCCGTAACTAATCATACGATTTCTAAATTTTTTTACCAATATTTAATTTGGTCCTCCAGGATGGACATAGGCTATATATCGTTCCGGAATTTTTTTATTTTTAAGTTATGAGCGGAAACATAAAAATAATCTTATATATAAAATTCTCGTGTCACAATGTTCGTTCCCGTACTTCACCGAAACGGCTTGACTGATTCTCATGAAATTTTGTGAACATATTGAGTAGATCTGAGAATCGGCCAACATCTAAAAATGGGCGTGATCGGACCAGTGGGCGTGTCAGCTCCCATACAAAGTAAATATTTAATATCATATATCTACAGTTCTATAATAGCCAGAGTCTTAGAAATTTGTGCACATTGATTATATTATGAATAGTCATGGGAAAATTGGGCGGGATCATACCAGTGGGCGTGGCAGCTCCCGTACAAAGTGATTATTTAGCTCATATACAAAATTAATATTAATATTAAATATCTAGGGTTCTATATTAGCTATATAGCCTTCAAATTTTGTACGAGTCCATCAATTACAAATATAAGTAGTCGAACTGAAAATGGGCGGAATGGGATAAATGGGCGTGGTACCAAAAGCAAAAAACAAATAAGCATTAAAATAAATTATCACATTCAAGACTTTTTGCAAGGTTATTAAATAATGTTGTTCAAAAATTGTTTTAGCGTTCCTCATAGCCCTAGAATAAAGGCGATAGAAGGACAAAGAGGCGTTGGTTGGGCTTCCCATGAAATTATAAATTTTAAAATGATTTACTAATGTGAATTTATTTTTTTAATTATATATTTGCGTAAAAAAATTTTCTTGATTTAAAGAATTAATTACAATTAAAATTTGAAGGCAAAGCAACGTTTGCCGGGTCAGCTAGTTTTTAATACTTTTGCTCTTCATACTTAACTGTCTGGTGTTTAATTTTACAATATAGTTTTTTTTCTGTCTCTGCCTGTTCTACCAATACCTGTTCCCTTGTGTTTGCGTTATTTTTAAAGTCTGCATGTTGGTGCAAAGTAAAAAAAGTATTTTTGACAGGGGAATAACGAGTCCCTACAAAACTCGTTAAAATGTCCATTTAAGTACTTAACATTCGTAATTTTGATGTTAGCAAGATTATTCAAGTTCAAGATAATTTTTTTTTTTTTGTTAAACAAAAAACCGTGCAAAGTTTATTTATTAATGAAAAATGTCTTCATCCGCTAATTTAATGCAGACTTTATCTACTGACAAGTCCCTTCATGTTTCATTACGCGTCGTCGAAAATCTTCCAATATTCCAATATACAGTTTGTACCAACAGACACACTTTTCAATTCGGTTGGCACTTTATTTGTCTGTGTGCATTTTAAGCTGAGAAAAATTGTGCAAAAATGTTCGCTTTATGGTAACCTTGTAAAAAGTTATTAAGTTTTCAAAATGTTGTCCTCTCTAAAATAATATTTTATTGATTAACAACTTTTTACCGGGCCGCGATATATCGAAAATGTTTGCAGCATTTTTCGTAGCTCAAAATACATTTTCAGTGCGTGTGTTTTATTGATTTTATTAATTTTTTTTTACAAAATTCATACAGTAATAAATTTGTATCGGTTCGCGATAGTTATATCGAAAATGTTAGTACCATTATTCCATTTTCATTATGTGTGATAAAACAAAATGTTTTTAAAAGTTTTTAAAATATAGAGTTTTGCGTCCACTTTATTGCCTAAACGGTGCACTTTAAAAATTGAAAAAAAATGTAATTTTAAAATACTCGTATTATTTTTCATAGAATCGAATGTCGAGTTCAAATTTCATATACGAGGTTTTTGCCAACGTGCGGCTTATAAAGACTTAAATTCTTAAATTGCGCCACTTTTTTTATTGATGCAAAAACAGTAAAAAAAGTAATGATATCCCAAAATCAAATTTTCGTGACGAACTCTAATAAAGAGTTAAATTTAATTAATAACGATCTTTCAACGTCCATATATTTACAAAAATAAAAAAGCAAATAAAACATATTCGCTAGGTTGATACTAGTATTTCGATCTGACTAAAGATCTCATCAGAACCCGAAGTTTTAGAAAAGCTAGAACCTCCCGAATAGGAAGAGTTTTAACAAAAAACCTCTTAATCATCAATTTTGCTCCATTCTTGTCTTCTTAGTAATCAAACACGTGGATAGGGTCTTTTCCTAACAAGTAACATGACGTTACTAAACGTTGAAGATCAAAAATGTTCTCTTTATATAAAAAAAATTCAGTTCTTACTCTGACTCAAGTAATATGTTTTACAGTTTAATTATTTTTATATAAATTTATTTTCATCGGGATAAACATTAATTGCATTTAAAGTAATTAAATGTGCTAAAGTCCCAAAAGTTATTTAACAAATTGTGAAAAACAATCTGATGTAGGCGTGTCCCTATCCGGATTTCATTCCTGTCCAAGGAAATCTTCAGGGGACTTGTTATTAGAATTTCTAGAGATATTTGTTATGTTAAATCACAAACTCAATGAGAATTTTTAGTCAACTTAAAGTGTTTTTAGTCAACTTGAATTTGTTTTTTAGATTTTTGGAAACTATGTTTAAAAGTAATTATTTTTGAAATTCTACAACATTTTTAATTGGGCGCTTTCTCACTGCCACTACATGTACGGCACACGAAATTCATTTCATTTATAAATTCATCTTTATTTACATTTTGTGCTTAGCATATAAATTTACAATTTCGAGATTTTATCTATAGATATTGCAACGAATAATTATGATAACAAAAGATCTTGATATTAATTGTTTAATTATAACATTATTCAAAGGAAAATAGGAAAACCTTTATATGGTAGGGAAATAAGATTAAATACGTTAGAAAATATACAAGTATACAATGAAATTATCTAAGGATAATACATTTATACACGTCATTTTCAATTAATAATTTGTGTTTCGGAGCTGCAAATTAAGCCAATTGTATGCATTCCCTTATCAGTTTGATAAGGAGAATTTTGAATGGATTCATGATATTTATTGTTAAGTTTTTTTATGAAGTCGATAATTAGTTCGTAACCAGTTTCGTTGTGGAGAAGCTGAGTTGAATATCTCCAATTTTTGTTATTTATGATTTTGAGACATTTATTTTGAATGATTTGTAGTTTCTTCAGATGTGATTTTGCTGCATTGTACCAGATAGGACTTGCGTAAGTCAAGGTTGGTCTAATCACACTTTTGAAAATTAAGTTTTTGTTCTTAAGGCTCAGGGTTGAACGTTTATTAAGAATCGGCCACAAAGCTCTGACAGTTTTCATGGATTTTTTACAGATTTCGCTGATGTGTTTCGCAAAGTTAAGTTTCTTATCGAGGCAAACACCAAGATATTTGATATCGTTTTTAATTGTCAGGTTCTCATTTTGGAAACTTAACTGACGACTTGGTATCCGTTTGGGGGAGTTGTTGTAAGGGAATATAATAGCCTGAGTTTTAATAGGGTTTATTTTTATTTTCCATTTGTAGAAGTACTTGTTACAGGCAGAAAACCCTTTTTCCATTTTCTTTAACAGTGCTTTAGTGAGTTTACTAGACGTTATGAGAGCCGTATCATCTGCATAGTAAGCAACTTTCATGTATGAGGGTGGAGAGAAATCCGATGTATAAATTGAGTATAATAATGGTGATAATATTGAACCTTGTGGCAGGCCTGCAGTAATTTGTTTAGGAGACGAAAATGTTTTGTTAATAGCTACTACGTACGATCTGTCAGTGAGAAAATCAGCAATAAGTCTGCACAAATATTTAGGTATATTAGCTTGGAGCATTTTATAAATAAGACCGTTGTGCCAGACGGTATCAAATGCCTTTTCTACGTCCAGAACTATTAAGCCTGTAGATTGTTTAATTCGTTTGTTGGACTTTATAATGTTTGTGATACGGTTAATTTGGTGAACCGCGCTATGTTGTTTTTTAAACCCAAATTGTTCATTTGCTAATATTGATGTATTTTCAATAGCACTGTAAATTCGATTTTGAATAGCTTTCTCATATAGTTTGCCAAGGTTGCTTAATAAGCTTATCGGTCTATAACTATGCGGACTGTGCTTAGGCTTATTTGGTTTAGAAATAGCGATGATTTTAGCCTTTTTAAAATGTTTTGGAAAGTAGTTGAATTTAAAACAGCTGTTAAAAATTATCAATAATAATTTTACTGCCTTAGGAGGGAGGTTTTTTATTAGAATGTTGGAGACGTCATCTAGCCCAGGAGATTTGGATGTTTTGAGAGTAGAAATTAAGCAATTTAACTCATTATGTGATATCAAAGAAATATTTTCAGAAAAGGCGTCTCTGAAATTGAGTGTATTTACCTTAGAGTTAACGGTTTTATCGATAGAGTGCTTATATGTAGACGTGAGACTGTTAGATGCATAGAAAGTGTTGGCTAATAATTCTGCCTTTTCTTTATCAGTGTTAATTTTCATATTTCCTTCTATGAGATGTGGAATTTTACTCCTTTGTTTACCTCTTAAGCACCGGCTAATTTTCCAGAACGATTTATCTCCTGGCTTCAGTTTTGATAGCAACTTTTTCCATTTTTCATTACGATGATTATTTATATCTTTGTTGATAATTTTAGTCAGCAGTTTGACGCATTGATCGTACCAGTTTGCATCCGAAAGGTTCGATGCTCGTTGCCTTCTTCTTTTAAACGTTTTTCTAGTTTTTATAAAATTAATAATATTATCTGGCAAAACTGACTTGCCACAAGGCTGCAATAATGGAGTGGAGTCGTTCCTAGCTTCTAGTACAATTTTAACAAATCTGCTTATCTCTGAATCAATTGAATTTTTTGAGTTATATGCGGTTGTGTTAATGGTGATTTTGTTGTTAATTATATTTTTAAACGCCAACCAGTCTGTAAGTTTGTAGTTATAGTGCCTCATATCTATTTCACTAACTGTTGAATTTTTAATTTTGCACACAATAGGTCTGTGATCAGATGGAATTTCATATTCGAGCACATCCATATTAATATTTAATGAGCTATTGCTTAATACTAAGTCGATAGTTGAGGGATTTCTGTTTCTTTGAGACGGGTAAAAAAGTTGGGCTGTTGGGATAATTTATAAAAAAGTTGTTTGACTGCTCAAGTTGAAACAATACGTTGCCAGCAGTGTTGTTAGTGATGCAATGCCAAGCAGAATGTCTTGCATTAAAATCACCAAGTATAATGTAATCTTCATTAAATGAAGTTAGTTTTATTATGTCATTTGCAAAGCTATTTTTATATTTCGGTGAATACACAGTGCAAATAATTAGCTTTCTGTTATTTACTTTTAATTCAATTGCAAGATTTTCTATTCCTAGTGTGTTTATAATCGGGAGAACTTTGTGTTGGACTGACCTGCGCACAATTAGTGCTACGCCTCCCCCTCTTTGATCTTGTCTATCGTTACGATTGAATTACAAAATTTTTAAAATTCAAATTGAAGTAAATGTGAAAAGGTAGAAATGCCATTCGCATTCCAATGAAGAATTTTAAGCCATTGTTATTAGTGTAAACCATATGCATATTTGACCATTGACATTACAATTTGTATTTGTTGTACTTTGGTTGTGCATTTTTGTAAATCGCTTAACGCAGTTGTAAAAATATTAAAGAGTTCATCTATGTTAAAGAGATCATTATTTCCTCTCACGCAATTTGCATAAGAGAGAGTATTGCGATTAGAGCTGTTGTTGAGGTTGGTTAGGTGTACATCATTATTAAAGTACTGTGGTGAACTTTGTTTATTGTTGTAATTGCGTGTATTTTTTCTTGTTGCTTTAGCTCTTGTCTCTAAATAAAGAGATCGAAAAGGGCAATTAATGTCATTTGCAGAGTGATCTGTTCTTTCTTTACAGTGCTTTTTACAATTGAAACAAGAAAATACTGCAGGCATTTTATCTTGATTCTGAAGTGGGCAAACTTTAGTATGGTGTTGGTTGGCACATATCATACAAGCTGGAAGTCGATTACAGTGTTCACCTCCATGGCCATACATAAGACAATTCCAACATTGAGTTGGGTTGTCGTTCTTTCTTGGTTTGTATTTTTTCCAAGATACTATTATATTGCATAGTGATGATACATTGTTTAGAGATTTTGGATTGAAATTTTTTTCTAGCAAATTGTACCTTATACACAGCATTATTTACTGAACTGAATTTTGTGTTCACTTCCGTAATAGATGAAGGCGTTAAATTATATTCTTGAATATCTTTTTTGATTTCATCAATACTTAGTTTTGGAAGTCCATACAAAAACATAGTGTAAAGACGATTCTCTTTCGAGTTAAAGGTATGAAATTCAATTTTTCTGCCCAATAAAATATTTTTGCATTTTTCGTATGAGTCGGAATTTGGAGGAAACACCTTAGTTCCAATGGACGTACGTTTGTAGATTGGATCCTTACCCAATAATGTTTGGAGATCACTTAAATTTATTTGGCATCGACTACCAATGGTGGAGGTTTTACTATTTTTATATCATTTATGTTGGATACTGTATCCAAGTCCATATCATTAAGTTTAGCTAGTTCACTAAATCGATTTTGAGATGTTGTAGGTAAGTGAGATAACATACCTAGTGGAATATTCACTGACTTTTTCGATCTCTTCATGTTAGATTTTTTCAAATCTAGATTATGAGATTTGGCCCCCGGGGCCATTTGTGTACTGCTATCCCAGCAAGTGTTTTGCAAAACGGCACGTACTAAAGTTCAATATGAACAAATACCGAGGTTAAAAAAATAAAAATAATTGTTTTGTAATTGTTTTTAGATTTTAAACGTTGATTTGTTTGTTTTAAATAACTATCCGCTATTCGGTAAGAGACGACCGTACTCAACGAGATCAAGTATCGAACTGACGGCACACGAAAAAATTTATGTATTTACAAAACATTTTTCAAATTTTGTTTTCTACTGGAGTACATTAATTTCTTAGTATAAGACACTCATTCGACGCATTTGCGGTAAATTTGATGAAGCCTTAATGTTAAAAGATTAACAAATAGAAATATTCCAACATTTTTATTGGTGTCAAATAAAAACAAGTCAATTCGATAATCATAAGTTAAAATCTCGTAACTGAAGATCAAATTACATCTTAAGGTGCGAATACCAAATGATTTGAATTTGATAGAAAATTAGTTTTCATTGATTAAATTAACTAATTTAGCTACCACCGAATTATTGTATAAACGATTTTTCAATAAATACCTTAATGTTTCATTATACGTTTACTTAACTAATTCACTGTATACGGCTTTTGCCTTTCTCTGCAAATTTTGTGACCCATGTACTTACATTATACAAATGATTGTTGTAATTTTTAAATAAACAAAATTTTAAAAAATAATAAGCTGCATACTTAAAGAAATACTTATTGCATAAAACGTAATCTGATTATAAATATTACAAAATAGACGAAAAAAAACATAATCCATGGAGGAAATAAAGATAAATGGCATACTAATAGCACCTTTTTATGCTGATTTTTTTTTTCTCTTTTTATAAAATTTGTTTTTCAAAACAAGTTTCAGTTTACCAAAAATATTACTAAACTGACCCATCCACAAAACGCAAGCAAAATCTGTAAATATATTTTAAATCAAAGAAAACTAAAAGTTTAATGTGATTTGAATAGAAAAATTAAAAAAAAAAAAATATAAAAAATAAATATTGAAGATTATTTAATATTGAAGTGATTTTCACTTTTTATGAAGATTTTTGCTTCTTTAAATACACTTGCAAAAAAGTATATTTGTTTGAAACAAAAAAATAAATAAATAACCCGATGAAAAAACTTTATATATACTCATATACAATTTGATATCATAATATATGCTTCTATGTGTGGCAATATATGACAATGTTTGTTCAGACCTTACATTTAGGTTATGAAATTTTTTTTGATATGATGTAATATATCATCATATATCATTGTATCGTAAGTTATATATTAACATATATTTTATATCCAATCATATAAAATAGGTATAGATCTATATATGACCATATATTGTACCATATATGATCATATGTAAGCACAGCGCATACTCTAGAGACATTTATTCGTTCCCCCGCATAGTATAGGGACATTTGCTTACTTTGGGGACTGCCCGCAAAGTTTCCGCGCCTTTTTATACATCTAGCGTATAAGATGAGGACAATTGGTTCTATACACCGCATATTTCGGGGACAATTTTGGGCGTGTCTCTAAAGTATGCGCTGTGCATACATATATATGTAGGTGTATATTGTGTAATTAATCACTATCACTTGTATCACTTTTACATATAATTATATATGGCAAAACATATCATTATTTATAAATATATATAGTAAAATTTAATGAAAAATCACTTTTACTTTTATATATATTTTTAGTACCGCTTACAATTAGAATATAAATGAGTTTAAAAATTTACTGCAAAAAAAAACATTCAAAACTACGTTTTTTTGTTTAGTACTAATTATTAATATTCCTTATTAAAGTACTAAAAAACAACGTTACAATTATTAGGTTTTAAACCAACGAACATATAGACTGAAGAAGAACCAAGGTACGCAACATCTGCTAAATCTTATATGCCAACTGGTTTTAAGAGAAACAGTTTTATACAATTTTTTAATGCATGTTTTTTAGGATATAAATTTTGTGTTAATTATACAAAACTTATGCAGGGAATATATTAAACAAAGCAAATTAACTTGAGAAATAAATTAAAATAGCTTAAAAGGATGAAAATTGCTAATTTAAACGATGGGGTGCAATAACGCCTTACGAAATACGGCCCTTAAAGGCTTTATTTCTCAATGGAAAGTGAAATAAGGCCTTTATTTCCAAAAAGGTTTTATTGCACTTTGAAAGTGAAATAAAGCCGTAAAGGTCTTATTTCACTTAAATTTTTTTTTTTAAATGAAGCAATAAAATTTCTTATTCTTATTCTTCTTATATTTTATTGAACAATTATAAAAAAATTTCATATTAACAAAAATTAATGGAACATTAATAATTAATCCCACTTCTGGAAACGAAATAAATCCCACCAAAATGAAAAAAAATCACTTTAATCATTACACATTTTTGCAAATATGATGATAAGCAAAAATTAATAGAACATTAATAATTCAACAAAAAATTTAACTGCAACAATATTGAAAATCTTTGCTTTATAAAGTTTTTCTGCGTGGCGGCCTGCGGCCGCTCTTAGGGGTTTTCTCCTCCATGGGACGCGGCAGGTGGCTTCGCTGAATAAAGTTTCCCTGCGCGCGTCACACTAGGGAAGATAATGAGACGCGCGCAGGAAAACTGTATTCAGCGAAGCCACCTGCCGCGTCCTGTGGAGGAGAAAACCCCTAAGATCGGCCGCAGGCCGCCACGCAGAAAAACTGAACAGTGTAACAAAAGAATCAAAAAATACAAAATAAAGGCTTTATTGCACCATTGGCTAAATTTCAATAAAGGCCTTATGTCACTTTCAAAGTGCAATAAAGCCCTTTTCGCAATAAAGGCCTTATTTCTCAATTGGAAGTGAAATAAAGCCTTAAAGGCCTTATTTCGTAAGGCGTTATTGCACCCCACCAATTTTAACACATTTTTTCTAAACTCTTTCAAAACAAGTTCCGGTTTTTAGAAGAGAACGACTTGTTTAAATAAATTAAACACAAAACCAATATAACATGCGTAAGAGTTCTAAATTTTAAAAATTAAATAGTTGCTTAGTTCCACTATACAGTGAGAGAATTCTCTGCATGATATCTTTGAATTTTTGCATTAGATCTATGAACCATTGTCACTGGAACTCGTCCATTGTTCTATCGATATTACCATGGAAATTGTTCTGCTGAGATAAGTGAACTTATCCCCAGGGCCCGTATTTTCATTCGAAACACTCGCTCATCTAGCAGAGCTCATCCGTTTGTAGTCGATTGTCCAGCGAACCGCACAACGCATTACAGGGAAAATTCGTTTAGCAGCCGTACTAGCCGTATGTGGAATAAACTCCCCGCGGAGGTCTTCCCTGTCACTTACAATGTAGCGAAATTCAAATCAAATATTCACAAACACTACTCCCTCTTTCCTCCTCCCCATAACCTAATTTCCTGATATCAACACAATGTATTGCATTATTAGGGGCATCCCCTGAGTGTTGGTCTAACGAAAAAAAAAAAAAAAAATGTATCTTTTTCATAAATATTAAGAAATTTTTCATTCAGATTGTGAAGAAAACTTCATTAGTTTAGTGAAAAAAATATATTAAAACTCGTCCAAGAAATATACTTTCTGTGCGTACCGGTAGGCTAGTTGGGAGCGTACTAGCTTATCAGTGCGGGTGTCGTGGGTTCGATTCCCACCAGAGGCACTGGTCTGTTTTCCCTACAACGCGCCGAAAGTCATAGTTGCTAGTGCTCGGTTAGGGTAATAGTATATAATTTGTAATTCCCTTTCACCTTTCACCTTTCATCTCTCCACTATCCTCTTTCCAAAGAAAGCAACACATTAATATATAGGAAGAAAGTGTTGCTTCTCTTTAAAAAAAAAAATAAAAATCAAAAATTATACGATTATTAATTAATAAAATAAAATAAATAAAATATACTTTCTACCACTGATCCTATTTTGTGTTTAACCACATTAAGGAAACAATTTAATAGAATTTTTTCATTGATTCAATGAAGAATTTTATTATATTCAAGAAATTATATTAATATTAAGAAATTTTTTACAAACTTTATTTAATAACATTTCATAGTTTCATAAAAAATTCATTCGATTTCATAAATTTAACGAAAATTTTCTTTAGAGCTATGAAATTATTTCAAAGACTTAATTTTTTTATTTTTCATAAAATTTCATAATTTAATTAATTTTTATACATTTCAAACTTTAGTTTTAAGATTTATTATTTCAATGTTACCTTTTATTAATTTGGAACTTCTAGCAAATTGTTTAAAAAATCATACGATTCATTGGCTTAGTTCCAATGTATTTTCCAAGGCATTCATGAAGAGTTTAATTAATTCAAAGAATTTCTTAATATTAAAAAATGTTATGGAACTGTTTCATAAATTCTATAATAGCTTCATTTTCGGACTGATACAATAGTTTTATGAAGATTTTGATGAATTCTACAAGCATTTTAATGGAACTTGTTTCATAGGTTCTATGAAAAGATTCACTGGACGAGTTCCAGTGACAATCTTCATTAAAGCTTATGAAGAAATTCATTGCTCAAGTGAAGATAATCTTCCCAGTGCACAGATATGATTTTATATAAAAAGGACTTGAAAAGTTTGCTGATTATTTCTGCTCTAGAAAAAATCTGTAAGTCTTTGACTTGCAAATTTTCAGAACAAAACATTTGATTTTTTTCCTCGGTAAATGTTGTTTTTTATTTTATCTAGCGTTTTAAATTTAATGTCTTATGTTCCAACTTCAGGTTTATTAAAGATTTGTCGTGTTAGCGTTATCGAGTTGGACTGTTACACAGATGGTCCTGGGTGCGATTTCCAGCGGCTCCAATATCAATTTTGATAAAATAATATGTATAAGTTTTCTATCCACCTTCGGTGTTCCCATAGCACTTAACCCCACGAAAAAAAAAATAATCAGGGCTATGAACTGAAAAGCTTCAATGAGTTTGCCAACTCTCCATCAGGTGGCCAACAACAACTATTTTAAGGCATGTCATCTCGCGTAATTACAGAAAATTAATTACGATAGAAAAATTACGATTACATTTAAAATTTTTTTTTTTAATTTTTAATTAAAAAACTTATTAGTTAAAATTGGATCAAATTATATATAATTTGATCATATTTGATAGACATATTTTTTGGCTCACACTATATGCGCCTATGTCCCATGAGATCAGCTTATGTATGACATTTTTCGGATCAGATGAGATTTGCTGTGATATTTAGTTATAATCATATATGATTATATCACAAGTTTTTTCATGTCGAAGATTTCAAATTATTATTTTCAGAAAAAAAAAAAAAACTGAGCGGGGTGTTTTAGAAAATTTATTTCCAAAGCTTTGTTTCGACAAAATTTAAGATTAATGAGAAAAACATAATATTTTTATAAATATTTTTTTTTTTCAAGTGTATGTCTGATAACAAGTAAAAGGAAGATTTTCTTTACAATATCAAAAATTGAATGGATACTTAAATGTAAAGAAACCAAATCCTCACAAAATGTCAAATGTTAAATTGTTGGAAAATTCCAACAAAAACTACAATTGCAGTTTTTGTCTGAATGCAATTATTTTAAGAGGGCAGGTATTATGAGCAGCAGCAATACAAAAACCATAAAAACATTTTTCAAGACATTAAGATTCAAAACTAAAAATATAAAAAAAAACATAAAACGAATCATTAAAAATCCCGGCATGACGTTTTGTGTAAAACAGGGGATTATACACTCAAAATACAAAACGTGTACATAACATACAATTGTTAAGATATTTTTTTGTTGCTGTTTGACTTGAAATTATTTGAAAATTATGTAGACAACAAGCTGTATTGATTGACAAAGTTGTAGTCAAATTTAAGCTTTAAACAAAACACATACTGTGGCAGTTGATTGTTTTTATTGTCTATTTCAGTTGAAATCTCAAGTGTTTACCAAATACTTTTTAAGGAAAAAAAATTCAGTCAAAATCAAACAGCCAGCCATCTATTTATCGAACCAAACACATGCATTATGAGCAGGGCAAGAAATTTCATGCAAATGCATATTTTTTCTCAATAGTAAAGAGCTGATGTGGACTAAGTATTTATGCGAAACAACATATTTAGAATGCAATGGCATCGATTTGTAATTGCACATTTGGCGAAAAAAGTTATGTTTTTGAAAATTTGTTAAGTATAATGCATATTTTGAGCTTTTTTAATGCATATTTTGATTTTTTTTAGTACATAAAAGTGCATATGTTTCGTTTATTTGTAGTATTTTTTAAATTTTTTAACAAAAAAAAAAATAAAATATCGATACACTTTAAAATTTTGATTTAAATAAAATAATTTTTACATTTAAAAAATCTTACTGACACGAAAAGAAGCGTTACATTTAGTTCCTATTGGAAAAATAACGATATAACTCATATTTTTTTTATTTGTTTAAAGTGTGTGATTTTTGCAAAAAAAAAAGATGTTTTAATTGCATATTCTTCATATTTTTAGTGCATATTTTGCCTTTTTACGCGCATTTTATAGTGCATATTTTCAATTTTTAAATGCATGAAATTCCTTGCCCTAGCTATGAGTGTGTATTTGAGGAGTATGTGTACTACATATAAGTATTGGATGATGTGTTTTATGGTAAGAGCATGTGTTTATTTTCAAAAACTATCAATCAATATTATTTTTCGTTTTTTTTTCAACACAAATCATGTTTACTTTTGTTTTAGTTGTCTAAGTTTTAATGTTAGCAAATTTTTTTTTTAGCCAGTTTTTTATTTTGAGCACATACAAAAATAATGTGAATATCGGTATATGGAATTCGTTGTTTTTATGAATGAAACCACTTGTTTTTTGAATGAATGCTTTGAAAATTCGTAGCAGTAAAATTTGAGGAAAAAAAATTTGAAAGGAAAATTTTGTTCATTAGCCCTTAAACTGACAACGTAATCGAAAGGACCAGTTTTGTCTATTGGCGGATTTTTTAGCCATCTTACCCTATATCGAATACGTCCGCTAGGAATTGGTCTTGGTAATTCTTTCGTGGAAATTTCAAATATATTTTCTTTCAATTATGACCTAACTTTCTAGTTCTATTTTTTAGAGTTTTGGCCAGGAACGTAGTAAGAATATGGGTTAAAAGGGGGTAGTCTTCCTTTGGTGGCCTGGCTAAACAGCTAAAGCAATGAACTTCAAATTCGGTATTTTATATTTTTTTTTAGCATCCGTAAATTTCCCTTGGGTAGGAGAATCAGATCGAAAATTTATGTGCTTAGAAATCTGAAATTTAATAAAGGTGTTCTTTGCAGTATAGTCTAATTCACTAGTAAGGTTCATTCTGAAACCAACATCTTGGTGGACTGCCAAACCGCTAAAGTTAGGGACTTGAAATTTTGTATGTAGGTTCCTCCTCCCGAGTAGACGTCAAATAACACGATAAAAATGTTCCTCTTGCCAGCCTATCCTAACACCTTTGGCTAGGAGATTCATGTTTAATATGTGTTCCATTAATTTTGGCCGAACTACTTGATTTTGTGTACTGAAACAAAGAAAAATACCCCCATAACGGCCTGAACAAAACCACGAGGCTTGAAAATTGACATTTTGATATAAGGTTTGCCAGGAACGTGGTAAAATTGGGGGACAAAGAGAAAAAGTTTTGCCCTTAACGTACTGGTCAACACGACGAACTTAGAAACTTGGACCTTTGTGAATACGTTCTTTGTCTCGCGTAGACGAGGAATTTCTTTGGAAATTCCTACGGTGTGGGACGTAAAGTGCGTAAGTTTCAAACTCGACGGCTTACATATAACCATTTATTTAGAAACCTTAAATAAAGAAAATTTGTTAATTATGTTATGGGCTAATTTACCGATAAGACATATTTTAGAGCTTCCGCCAGGAACGTCGTAAAAGTTTAAAAAGGAATAAGAAATTTAAAATTTGGTACTGCAAATCCGTAAATATAGGATATTTGGAAATTACTGCGGTAAGAGTAATATATTTCAAATATTTGTTCCCTGAGGTATAGTCATTATGACATTTCGCACAATACGAGGCAATTGAAGGCTAAATGTCTTCACATTAACGGCCTGCCAGAACCGCTGAAGTTAGAATTTTGATATTTGGTATGTATGTTCTCCCTCGCGGGTTTACATCCGCTCAAAACAAGATTTCGGAAAATTCTCATGGGTATGGGAAAAAGGCGAAAGTCTACGAATTAGCTAGAAATTAAGTATAAATTTAGAGATATAATTCGTTTTGCATCACACAAGCAATTTTAAAGAACTCTAAAAACAACGTGGTTTATGGGGATAAATATGATGAAGTCAACGCCTGGATCACCGTTGACACTAGAAACTTTAAATTTGTAATATATGCATCCGCTAAGACTAGGTTTTTGTAAAAGTTTAGGGGAGTTAATGCCCATTATCGGAATGCTCAAAGTAGATTTTGAAAAAAATCTCAGTAGAATCGTTTTTAAAAGAAAAAATTTCGCCCTTGAATGGCCTACACAAACCCTTTAGAAGTCTGAAACTTGATATTAAAACACCTACTTCAAGTATTTAACAAATTAATTTATAAATATATCATGGTAATTATTAAATTAAATTATTAATTAAATCTGTAAAATAAAACTATAGTCTTACAAAAACTTTTTTAGGTATGAAGACATTTAAAATTACGTTAAATCTGCTCATGTTAAACGCTTTCAAATAACTCTTATTGGATGTATTAAATTATGGCGCAGTGAAATAAACTATAATGAAATAAGAAAAAAAATTATATTATTCATAATATTAAAAAATTTTTAGTCTAACAAGAATAAATAAGATCTTAATTTCATACTACAGCGGAATTTTTTTGGATAAATAAAAACTTTTCTTGAAAATTTTCAATTTATTGTTCAGATTAATGTATCACTAGTTCTAAAAGTTATCTGGTACAAGTTTGAGAAAAATCGAATAGCTTTAAATCGGGCGCACCGCTAAAAATTTTTCGATTTTTGAATATTTTTCTTAAACTGCTTTAATATAAAGATGTCTTACGATACATAATTTTTTGCTAAATCTGGCATGCTTAACATGCGCTTTGTGCGCAGGTCGCCAAGGGTTAAGTAATTTGGCACCACAAAACTACAAAAAACATTAATTAATGAAAACCAAAAGTTAAAGTAAATATGCCTTCAATAATCATGTGTATAAAATTTAAAAGCATAACAATTTTGCGATGTAAGTTTTATGATTTTCCGAGATATTTGTAGGTAAATTTACAATATTGACATAATTATGCCCAAATGAAAAGTATTTTTGTCCACTTTACTAATGCAAAAATGAACAATTTTCGATTATTTTTAAAAAATTCGTAAAATTGGAAAACCGGAATTTTTAGTAAAAGTAGCATATTTCTAGTTCTACAATAATCGCAAAAATAATTGACAAAAATAGAAAGTTGAAAAAATGCTGTTCAATTCCACATCTAATTGTCGAAAAATTCAAGTTTTTTTTTTCAAATACAAATTAAAACAAACAATTGCAAAATTTAAATAGCTCCAAAAATTTCAATATGAATTGGGATCTGTTTGATGTTCAAAATACTGTTTAGTCGTGCACTGAAAATAATATTTGCCTTCTTTTTCCAATTAAATCGATTTATTGAAAATTTTAAAAGCTGTCAATTAAAAATTAATTGAATCAATTAAATATTTGCTCAAATTCGGAACTTGCTTGACATTTTTTTATACTATCGCTTGAAACATATTGTTGTTTTTTTAATATTTATGTATGTAGTGGTTTTTTTGTAAATTAGTACTAAATATTTTAAATTCAATTTAATTAGATTTTATTAATTCTCATTGGGATTGTTAATTTTTAAGTTACATAAATTTATTTCACTGGTGTAAATATAAATATTAATTTATTCTAAAACATTATTATAAAAGTGATAATGTAATTTTTGAAGTTAAATTTTGTTTAATGAAAATGTGACAATTTTTTTAATCAAAAAAAAAAAAATGCTAAAAAAATTAAAAAAAAAAAATACACTGGTTTTAACAAAACCGCTAATTTGTACTATAAAAAATCCAAAAAATGTTCCCCTAGGTTTCAATAGAAAGCAAAAAAATACCTAATTTGTATGTGAATTTGTTCACATAAGTATAAATAGATCTGATAACTACATGAGAATTACATGCCTCTGATTTTCTTAAATTTTAAAAAGGGGTTTGTACAAAAATATTGTAATTTTTTACCCTTATACGTGCTATTACGTTCCTAAAAAAGCACTTGTCTAACAACATATCCAAGTTTCACTGAAATCTGCGGATTCACCACTGTGTAGTTTCTTTGTTAGTTTAAGATAGGCCTAGTAGAATACAATCGGTTGTAGTACAAAATCTATCATTTGTATTATCATGATTATAGCTCAGATCTTTTTTTTTTTTTTTTCTTTATAATCATATAATTACAAATTATATACTATTTCCCTAACCGAGCACTAGCTACTATGGCTTTCGGCGCGTTGTAGAGCAAACAAACCAGTGCCTCTGGTGGGAATCGAACCCACGACCCCCGCACTGATAAGCCAGCACGCTACCAACTAGCCTACCGGGGTGCACATACATAGCTCAGATATACCTTATAATACTGTTTAGAAACCTACAATAGGGATGTTTTTCTGAGACAATAAAACCCTTTTAGGGTTAAATACATAAAACACTTTTTGTTTTCTTCCAATCAATCACTTTCCTTCCTTGACTCCGTCAAACTACATTAAAAAATCGTATAGCTATTTATCTTCTAATCCCCAAAGAATTCTGGGTATTTCTTCATCTTATGAAAAAAAAGTTAATTTTATACGGCAGTAATTTTTTTTATTTTTTAATATACAGGTAGTAGTTGAGTTCTATTTTTTTATCATGACAATTACATGGCCAACACACGTGTAAAAACCACCTTTAACACACACCTTACAAATTTATTCCGCAGACAAAAAGACATGTTTCATGTTTATGTTCTGTTTCGGTTTTATGTTTGACTGTCTGTTTTATGGATAAAATTTACTAAATATGTCTGTCTGTTGTTATTTCGGGTGTCTACAACATTTGTAATTGTTATTTGTAAGGGAATGTTCCCTATTGTGGACTGTTCCCTAAAGTGGACCTTTCTCGTGTTGTTCCAAGCATATGTCAAAACTGTCAACTGTCATCGAGTTTAGTTTGTCCTATCACTATTTTAAAGAAGTGTCGATTTGAATGCACAGGTTTTTCTTGGTTTTATTGTGTCGCTGTAAAAACCCCAATAAAAAGTTTAATTTTTGGTGAACATAAAAAGTGAATAGCAAACAGGTTTTAAGGAGTTCTCCTAATCCGAATTTTATTTAAAATTTTAATATGACTAATTGATTCCATTATTAAACAAAATAAATAAAACAAAAATGTGGGTTGTGGCAACCGAATTTGGTAGTCCGAACCGAATTCTGAGGTTGCAGCAACCGAATTAGACTCCAATTCGGTTGTGTTAACGGAATAATGTTATATCAGTACAGTTTTGTTTAACCAATCGAATTCTATGGCTGCAGCAACCGAATTATATTTAAATTTGGTTGTAGCAACCAATTTGAAAGCTTCTTTCGACACTTGACTGATGTCATCTGTGCATCCTACATCACACTGTATTCTCATGCCCAGAACATCAAACGTATCTGAATCATCAATAACCATCCATATACACAGATGACATTGTTGAGTCCACGGACCTATGGGTCAACATACAACATTGGGTCTTGCGAGCGTTAAAATCGACCCTCAGTCAGTCAGTCTTTTTTATATATCGTAAATACCAGGTGTATGGCCACATAAGGGAACATTCCCTTACAAAAGTACCAAATAATAAAAGGTATCTATGTTTTTTGTTGATAATTTCAGGTCTTTCTTATTAACACCAATTGTACAAAGAATTTGTTTTTATTCGATTGTTTATGAACTTCGTTGACCTCTTTTTTTTTTTTGATCTGGAGTTGTTTGTAATTGTCATTAAGTGGAATAGAAATTAAAGAACAATTAGAATAATAAATAAGAAGGTAAACGCAGAAGGTAATTAGAATAATTTGTCTTTGACTTAATTCAAAAAATATCTTTCAAAAGTTTAGATCTATGAAGTGTCACTGGAATTAGTCCATTGACACTTTTCATTAAATGAATAGAATAAGTAGTGTGATTCCGATAATACCGATTTTCACATTAAATGTTCACAAATATATTATTTTCATTTTTTTTCATTTCATTTATTAACAATAATCTTAAAGCCAGTTAAGGCCAAACAATTACAGACAAAAACAAATTATGACAGTGCTTATTTCGTGAATGGTAACACTTAGCTCATGTCTGATTTGACAGATAATTAGTTTTATCCTTCCGCTTAACGAATATGGTTGTGTATACGCTTGAACAACGCTGGGAAATATTGCGAGATTACTTTGAAAATCATGGTAATGAGCAAGGAGTGGCCGTTACAGTCAATAGCGATCGTTATCGGGCCATGTTGAACGAATTTTTGTTCACAAAAATTGAAGAGGAGGATATTGGCAACATTTGGTTCCAACAGGACGACGCTACGTGCCACACAGCCGAAGCAACACTCGATGTTTTGCGCCCTGTTTTTGAAGATCGCATTATCAGCCGCAGAGCTGATGTCGTTTGGCCACCTCGGAGCTGCGATTTGACACAGTTTGACTATTATTTATGGGGTGCCGTCAAAGTGTTACGCCAACAAGCCAGAGACAATTGACGCGTTAAAGGACAATATTCGTGAAGCCATTGGTGAAATACAGCTGCACACAATCGATAATGTGCTTAAAATTGGACCGATCGTGTAGGCTACTGCATGGCCAGCCGAGGCAGCCATTTGAATGAAATTATTTTCCATTATTAACCGGAAGGATTGTACTTTCAAATGAAAAAAGAAATTTGAGAAAATATTCAGTATTTTTTTTTATAGCATTTTCAAAAAAAAAAAAAAAGTTATTTGGCGGACCCTTTATATACCTTTATCTCAATCTTAACAAAAATTTCAGAAAATAATAATTTACCCTATCACGACTATGGGTTCTATATCCATTCCCAGAAAAGTGGCAATTTATAGTGATACATGTTGTTTCCGACACAAAATTACATGTTTTGCGTTAATTTTTCAATTGAGATTAAAGAAGCGATAATATAATATTTCGAAATTGGGATTCGGAGTATAAAAAGTTCCTATAATTATAAGGCAGTCTTGTATTATACAAATCTGTAACACGTGCCACAAATGATCTTTTCATAATCATCGTATGAGTTCGCAGGGTTACCAAAGTATGGGTTCTAGTTGAATGACCAAACACAAATCTTGAAGCAAATAATATGGCACTAATGAATGGTGCATTTGACGAGTCAGCTGTTTTTTTTGTTTACTTTTGTTACAAACATAAAATAGTGATGTAAAAAATAATGGTTACTATATTAATACAAAATTTAACTTATGTTTGAGTTTTAATTATGAATATTTATTAATAATTTATGTTAGAAAAGTTTATTTTATTTTTATTTTTTTATGAAAATGAAGTTATTCAAGTTCGAGGTCGTATTCTACATTTATTTACCAGAATATTGTCCTAGTAAATAAATTATAGAATTTTTTAGTTTTTCAATTTATTCTTTGACCACACCTCCAAGAATTTGTTGATAGATCTATTTCGGAGAGTTTCTAGTTCCCCATCATCAGAACAATTTAGAAAGAGTGGTAATATCATAATGCTTAAACTTGAAAATATATATAACTCATTTTTTTAACAAAATGAGAAGTATTTGAAGTTACCAATAATAATCAAAAAACAAATTGAAATACTTTATGTTTTTGTGTAGTACCCACCTTTGGTAGATTACAATACACATTTTTCGTTCATGTTTCCCATTTTATTTAAAGGGGAACTAACAAACTAAGACCATACTATGTCTTTTTACAAATGATTGATATAATTTTTATTGTTAATAAAAATTATGATTTATTCGACCTTTATTGTGCAATGAAAATGAAGTTATTCAAGTTCAAATACTTCTCATTTTGTTAGAAAAATGAGTTATATATATTTTTTTTCAAGTTTCAGCATTATGATGTTACCACTCTTTCTAAATTGTTCTGATGATGGGGAACTAGAAACTCCCCGAAATAGATCTATCAACAAATTCTTGGAGGTGTGGTCAAAGAATAAATTGAAAAACTAAAAAATTCTATAATTTATTTACTAGGACAATATTCTGGTAAATAAATGTAGAATACGACCTCGAACTTGAATAACTTCATTTTCATTGCACAATAAAGGTCGAATAAATCATAATTTTTATTAACAATAAAAATTATATCAATCATTTATTTTTTTATTTTATAACACTTTAAATTTGTTTTTAAAATATGAAAGTATGTAGGTATTCGTGAAATAAATATATGTAACTGAAGAACGATTAAATACAACAAATCAAGTAATTACTGATTTGGCATCACTAAATAAAATGGCGGAAGTATGTTAATTTGTGAAAAAGGAATTTTAATCAAATTTAAAAAATTTTCGTTTAGATAAAATTTTTAAAATTTCTTTAAGTTTTTATGTTTTGTTGTGTTTTTTTATTTAATTTATTTTTGTTTTGACATTTCTAAGAAATTGACATTTACTGTTAAAATTTGCACAATAGTTAAAAAGGGTCTTTATGAATCAAGTCTCGCAAATTTGCACAATTGCACAAATGTTAATTTTAAGCGAAATTTAAGGACTTATGATTCCCCTTATTATTCTTTTATTCTGCTAATATTTTAATTTTATTTTGTGGTTAAAATTTTAAATAAATAAACATTTTATTAAATTATTATTCAAAAATATGATAAAAATTAATTTAAACTTTTAAATTTCTGCAACATGTTATCATTTGCTAGGTGCGAGTTTATGAACGCATAAAAAGAGGGCAGATTGAAAGAGAGACTGAGGTGGATAGAAACATACTGGTTACCGCTGCAAAAAAGGTGATTTTCGTCTGGCAACATTTAGTACAATTAAATTACTTTTAAAAGCGTTTTGTTCTATTAAAATAAATATTAAACATATAAAAAATCATCACATTAAACCTAAAAACTCATTTTTATACGAGTCTTGAAAAACGGCAATAGCACCGAAATGTGTTGCCCATCTTAGTAAACATGTTTTAGCTGAAATTCACTGATGTTGAATTTCTTGCTGAGTGCGACCGATATTCTATATGTAATTTTATTTACGCTATGAATTAAAGCATGATCACTCCTCACAGATAAATATCAGATGTATTGCAGTGATACATTTCCGAAGAGACCCAAAGTTATAAAAAATCTAAAGCATTTTTTGTAGAAAAAGTCCTTTGAAGCTGAGAACATTTCTATAGCAGAGTAAATTTTAAATATTTTATACTAAATAAGTGCTTCTCTCTTAACTTACCTGAGGATCATAATGTAAAGCTAAATTTGATATATATACAGGCATTCCTCGTCTAGCCATACACTCGGCATGAGGACGGAATGTTACAAAACGTCTCTTATTCAATGGTGTACACTCTTTCTCTCCAAAAATGGCACAACTGGATATTTACGCAACGTCTCATCAACAACCATACTTAAATACGACATTCGTTCAACCTTTTCATTATTCAACGAACTGGGTGGATCTTCCGATCCTAAAGTCTCTAAAATCTCTAAATGCAAACGTTTTTGTATATGTGGCTGGCGGGCCAATTCATACAAGGCAAACGCCAAGGTGGCGGAACTCGTCTGTATGCCGGCCAGTTGAAAAGTGGCCGCTTGGGCGACTAGATAGTCTTGTTGGTGGGCAAAATGTGATTTATCCTTATTAAGTTCAGCTTCCATTTTGAATGTTAATAACATTTCAATGAGATCATTACGCATACCACCGGTACGCTGACGTTCTTCCAACATACCGACAACTAAGCGACGTAGGAAATCCGTATGGTCGGCGGTAAATAATTTCGGACGCAGAAATTTTACCAATTTGGGCATAATAAAGATCAAACAAAGATCTATAGCCCTACGAAATGATATTACAAACAAATAATGACTATGAGCAAATAGTTGTGCGCGATACGTATTACGGAGAGAATAACTGCGCAGACCAAACGCAAGATCACAAATGTCTTTGATTTGTACTATTGTACCCTCGGAACTTTGATTTTTCAAATCTCTGGTGAGTCTAGTCAAATATGTTTCCAAATCATAGCCAATCTAGAGAATAACGAAATGACAACAAAGAAAAGAAAAAAAAAACAGAATACGAAATGAGATCAATTTATAAAACACTCACTTTTTGTGTTCTTTTTTATTTTATGGATGCACATCAAAGAATTTAGAATAAAAACAAAAAAATTGGATTTTTCATTATATTTATAAAAAAAAAATCATACGCCTAATAAAAAATTTCATTAAAATTGTGAAGCTTTTGCATACACTTCGGAAACGTCTGCTTTAAAAATATGTAGTTGTTTGGATTGTAATACAGTTTCTTTATTTTTAATGTAAATGTCAGTCATTTGTAGAACAAATTTAATTTTTTTACTAACCTTGTAGTTCTTTTGAAAAACAAACCACATCAAATGACTGTTTTATGATTTTGCATTCATTTTTTAAAGTTGTTTTTTGTTATTTAAAAAAATAAAAAAAGTAAATGTTTGTTTATTTTTTACTAACATATGTGGCTCATTTTAACTACAACTGTTAGTAATTTTTTGAACATTAAAAACAAATATCAAATGTTAGTCGAATTTACTGAAATGTAAGTCGTCATTTCTTTAAGTGAAATTTCATTTGTTTTTAACTACATTTGCAGTTGTCCAACAAAGTAAGTAAGGTTTAAGAAAATGCTCCATCTTTTTGTGAAGAAAACTTCATTAGTTTAGTGAAAATTTTCATTGAAACTCGTCCAGGAAATTCTCTCTGTTTAGCACTGTAAATTTCTCTATCTCTAGTGAATAAAATATTCATATATTCCGATTCCGCTGATGCTTGCATGTTAAGGCCCTCATTTTTAGAATTTAGTTTCCATTTCTGTTATATTTACTATTTTTTGTTATTTCCGCATTTAATATTCATTCCATCATTCCTACATAAATAATACAAATTCAGTTTCATTAAAAAAATATCCTCATTTAGATTATTTCACCTTAAATAATTTAAATAAATTTATCAAAATACAAATCTTAAATTATGTCCTAAACCAAAAATACAGAAATAATAATGAAATTCCCAACACACCTTCATTTTCCAGTTAAATTAGCATGAATATTATTTACAAAAAAAAAAAATGACAAGGAAGGTCTGCTGTCTGATTCACTGTGAATAAGATAAAATTTGGGTATATTTAAGAAAGAACAAAATTAAAAAATTTTGGGAAAAAACATGCGGCCCAATTTGATATTTAGGGACTAGAAATCAGGCGTGAGTAAGATTATTCGAGTTCTAGATCATTTCCCAGCAAAAAATAAAATGTATTTGGTAAGCAGTAACGGCATTTGTATGCTTTCAAGAAAGCGTTTAACCGTCTTGCATACAATAAAGCAATTGGGAAGGCATTTTGCTGTGCTTCCCTGAAGGCATTCTTTTGAAGCCGTAACGAATGCATACAATGAAGCATTAATTTTGTCATTAAGCAAAAAAAGCGCATCTCATTTTTTACGAAGGTATTTATTGCATCTTAGACCAGATGGAAGAAGCGCTTTTTACCTGCCAAAAAGAGAATTATCTGGAATTATTTCGGAAGCGCTCGGTAAATAAATATTGCCTTCCAAAACTGCTTCTGGGTAAGCACAATTTTTTTCTGTGTAGTTACTTTGATAATAAATATATTAACAAACAACAGTTCAGTTTAATATAAAAAAAAAAGTTTTTATCTGCCAATGCAATTCTGATATTATCTGCACTTAGAATACTATGTAGAGTGTATATAAAATAATGTATTATTTTATGCCAACGTTTAAACTCGGGAAATTAAAGATTTATAACCGTCCAAAAAACTACGTATATATTCGGCCTTATTATGATTGTCGTTCTCGTATTTCGACAGTTGTCGTAGTCTTTGTCGTTATCAATATTTTTTGGTATCATGTAAAATTTTCGACAACGACATTTTTGTAATTGATTTTTAAAAACAGGTTGGTTCATAATTATCACCATTTTAAATGTTTATGAGCAAATCGGGTTTATAATCTGTCAGCATTAAACGCGTAAATTTAAATACAAATTATTGTTCTTTTTGAAATACATTTTAAAAAAGAAAAAAGATGTTAAGTGTTGCTGCATTTTCATCTTCTAAAGATGAAGAGGAATGGACTACGGCCATACAAAGACAATTACGCCAACAGTCAAACATATTCGCCATGCCGAACTCCACGTAAGTAAATATAAAATAAATATATTGGTTATTTTCTTTAAGATTTGTTAGATATTTTCGTTTAAATAAGGAGGCTTTTTAATATGACCTGGAAAGAATTATGCCTAAATTAAAAGAACACGTAAGAATCACAAGTTTGTCAAATATTTTAAAACTTTCAGCAACAGTGCGGCTAATCGCAGAGGATAGTTATCAAAAGGGTGCTGGCAATGACTACAACATCAGCATGTGCGAATCATCAGTTAGTATTGTTTTCCGAGAGTGCATAGATGTAATGTATGATGAACTTTGCCCAGAATGGATTTATTTTCCAACGGAGGAAAGTGAAAAGTATGAAATCAAGGAATATTTTTACAACAAAACTGAGTTTCCTGGTGTTATAGGATGTATAGATGGAACCCACATAAATATTATATCACCACAAAAAGAGGAACAATTCAAATATAGATATTTTTAAATTTTTTTAAATTTTTTTTCAGTTTGTCGTGAACAAAAACTTTAACGACGATTATTTTAATATTTCATATTTAAATACGCCACTGGTGGTACCGAAAATTGTAATAGAATAGTAAACAGTGATACATTCTGTCGTTTTTCGACAACCATAATACCGATTTTTAAAAACGACTTATTTACGAGACGACAACGACACTCATAATAAGGCCGATTACTCGTGAACTCAAAAGTTTCAGGAAGCCTTGCCGATGGATTCCCTTTGAACTTAATAAAATTTGGATAGGTGATAAAGGAGCCAAAAAACTATGATAAAGGTATTTTTCAGTGGCCCCATCCCATGTTTTGGGGTTTAAAAGTGCCGGGGAAATTTAATATGAAAATATGTTTAATGTTTAGGAAATTAAGACTTATTAGAAAACACACATTTTAAAAGCCATTTTGACACTATGTCGTGGACCTAGGCTGCCACTTATTTGAATTATTTAAATATTGGTGAACAAATTATTTACTACTTTTTCTTCTTTTTCATATATTCGACTTTTTTAAGATCGGAAGGAGCCCATAGGGGCTATACTCCATGTCTTGTATTAATAAAATCGTAAATTTCCCAAGGAATCGTTTAAGCATACTAGTGTGATTGTAATAGGAAAGAAATAATGATAAAGAAAAAATATACAATTGGAAAATTTAAAAATATACCTGACCAGGTCTTATTTAAACTAAATTATGTTTTCCAATTCACTTTGATTTATATTTTGTACGATTTTAGCGTTTTTGTGTGTGTTCCCCTTCATTTTAACTTTTTCGTTAATAATTACTATTTACTTTAATCAATTTTTTAAATAAAAACGCTTTAAAATTTCTAAAACAAAGACAACATCGTTATAACACAAAACCTAGTTTAGCTACTGAATTTTAAAATGTCACATTTCAAGGAGCGCCCATCGGAATTTGTTCACATTTAGTCTAAAAAAAATTGTGAAAATTTTATTCAAATTGCACCACGTTAACACATGATGCATATCGATCAAAGTTAAGGCTTAAATTTATTTTGAAAAAAATGGTCTCTGTGTGCTGAACATTAGTCGCTGTAATATCCATTAAGATATCGTAATATATATAGTAAAAAAATACTCAAAAATATGTTACCAAATTTAAATAAAAAGATTGCACTCACTGTAAGTAAAGTATCAAATTTTTAATCTACGTTTTAAAATATTATGTCAAAATACACAGAAAAAAGTATTGTCAAAAACATTTTAATTAAACTTTTGTTCGATTTCAAACTCACTTCCAATTAAATGTTTAATAATATGAATTAACTGCTTAATTGAAAATGAATTTGGTTTAACAAAATTTCTAGTTTTTGTAACATATAATAACAACATAAAAACAAATGCAAAAACTTTTAAAAAATAGCCAAATTGAAAAATCGATTTACATAAAAATTCGCGCTTTTTAAATTTTGGCGATATTTTTCAATTTTAGCTGTTTTGTTTTAATTTTAGAGATTTTTTCGAATTTTGACGTTTTTTTAATTTTGCCAATTTTGAGGATTTTGTTTTTAAATTTTGGCAATTTTTTTCACATTTGGCAGTTTTTTCAAATTATACTTAATTTTTTTAAAAATTAAATAGTAACAAATTATTTTAATTATTATTACAATTTCCTCAATAGGACCGAATTCAATTAAAGTTTTAACTGAATCAACAATTATTTTAATTGATGCTCAATTTTAGTTTTTTCTATATAGACATATTTAATTTTTAGTTTGCATTGTCTCAAGCAATTTTTTGGTTATATAAATCGCTTATTGTTGACAATGATAGCCGCCCATTTGCAGGCGATGTTTCCTAATGAAATTTGATTATATTTTAAGGCAAAAACATCGAATATCTTATTGCTTTTTTGTCGAAAATCAACTCTAATAATGATAGCCGCCCATCTGCAGGCGATGTTTTGTAATGAAATTTGAAGATTCGAACCATATAATATTGAACTAACATTCATTTTCTAAAGGGTCCGCCAAATAACTTTTTTTTTTGAACTCCTGAACCAATTGGACTTTGTATGGCGTCATACCAAGGTCTTTATGCAAAATTCGTCTCAATGATGAATCCGAAATGTTCAATTGTTGAGAACGACGGTGAATTAATGTTTTTGGCTTTTCACGCTTTGGTTTATCGATGAGGAGGCCAGTTTCTTTCACTTTTTTTCACAAGATAACGAACATACGGACCATATTCGTTCAGCGGAAGGATAAAACTAATTATCTGTCAAATCAGACATGAGTTAAGTGTTACCATTCACGAAATAAGCACTAGTTGAAAAAAAAACGTTAGATGGCGGACCCTTTATATGATCCAAGACAAAAATAAATATTTTTATATTAAATTTATCAATAACATTGTTATTTCCTAACGAATTGTATTAAGTTTTTAAATTTGTCAAATCATTTCGTGGGGGGGGGGGGGGGGGGGGGGGCTAGAGGTACGTGCCTGTTGCCATTTGTTTTTTACTGTTCAAAAAATTAACCACAATTGTAGTAAAAATAAACCACATATACAGTAAAAAATAAGCAAACATTTATTTGTTTTATTTTTTTAAATAAAAAAAAACTACTGTATCAAATAAATGTAAAGTCATAATACAGTAATTTGATGTGGTTTGTTTTTTTTTTAAATAAACTACAATTTTTGTAAAAACTGTAAGCTAAAGCTGTTTTTCACTTAAACATATAGATACTGTATTACATCTCAAACACCAACAAATATTTACAGCAGAAGTTCCTTTCGTGTTTCATTTTGCGTGACCAAAATTGATTCTTTGAGTAATTTTGATGATTCGAAATCGTTTCATAAAATTTAAAAGAAATGTTTGAAAGATTAGAAGTAAGTTTCGGAGTTGCTAGAAACTTTTGTTTAAAAACTTTTTAATACTTTTTAATAAATCTTAGAAATAATCTTAAATTTTATAAAGGGTCCGCCATCTAACGTTTTTTTTTTTCAACTAATGCTTATTTCGTGAATGGTAACACTTAGCTCATGTCTGATTTTACAGATAATTAGTTTTATCCTTCCGCTGAACGCTGCGTATACGCTTGAACAACGCTGGGAAATATTGCGACATTACTTTGAAAATCATGGTAATGTTGCAGAATGTGTGCGAAAATTGCCATTTTTCTTCGAAAATGAGCAAAGAGTGGCCGTTACAGTCAAATGGCTGCATGGCCAGCCGAAGCAGCCATTTGAATGAAATTATTTTCCATTATTAACCGGAAGGATTGTACTTTCAAATAAAAAAAGAAATTTGAGAAAATACTCAGTAGTTTTTTTTTTATAGCATTTTCAAAAAAAAAAAAAGTTATTTGGCGGACCCTTTAATTTGTATAGAATTTTTGAGATTAAATATAAAATATACCAAAAACAATTAAAATTTTAATAATTTTTTATGGCACTTTTTATCCCGTTATTATGAGACTCGGCAGCCAAAAACTGCATGCATATTTTTTTTGTTCCTTCTAGTAGATAGTCAAATTTCATTCAAATTGAAATGAACCGCTCGGCAGACCTTCCTTGCAAGTACTTGTCGTTGTATTTATACCTATTTTAAATTCATATTTTTTTTTTTTTTTGTTAACAACTAAATTACAAATAAAAACATACGAAGGGTAAGAAAAAACACACAAATCTCCCACATTCTGTTAAATAAATAGTAACAAAAAATATTAATACTTCTGTTTTTTCTTAACGCAAATAGACCCAGGCAGAAATATACAATCGGCTCAGTGTTGGCAAAGCGTTGGCAACGTTCTGTTACGCGTTGGCAGAGCCTGGGATTAACAATCTTGACAGTATTGTCCTGTTACCCTATTCATAACAGTGGCAAACCGTTGTTTTGAGCGAACTTGCCACCGTTGGCATGACGTTGGAAATTAAAAAAATTTGTGCTTTCAAAATACGTTAAATTTAAATAATTTTGAGATATATGTATGCATTAGGGTTCGGCTTATTTTTAAAAGTGACGTTACGAAAAGTCTCAGGTTCCAAAAATGTTTGTTTTGGCTTAAAAGAAAAAAATGTAAAATTTCAGCTTGATCTGACTATCTTTGGCGACTTGAGATGAAATTCTAATTTCCTATTATTATTTTTTATTTTTCAGCAAAAACTCTATAAAGTGTTAAAATCGTTAAAAAAAAAAACTTCCGCTTATAAATAAGCAAGCGCTGTCATCATTCAGAGTAGCCAGCAAAATTTAAACAATCTGGCAAGCTAGATGACGCTTGATATACATATAATTCTGATCGAGCAACAAGACAGACGTGTTCCTTTCTCTACAATCAATTCATTCTTTAAGTGTCACGAATATGGCAAAATTACGTTCAAGCAACAATATTTCTTTAATTGGCCATGACTATGCTCAAATTCTGGGATCCAAGTTGCCTTCCATACAACAAGTATTGCGTGTATTTTTCTACAATCATAATAAAGTAGGATTAACTGTACGCGAAAGTGCAGCACTGACCATTAAAGAAGCTTCAGTGTTTTGGTCAAAGGCGCGAATTCCTATTCGTCAAGAATACCATTGCATTACGAAACTAGAGAAACTATTCAAGAAATGGAAAGGTCTCCTGAAAAATAGAAATAAATCAAAAGAGTCTTTCAGAGCAAATGAAAGGGCTTTTGTTGCCAATTTCAATAATCTGTTCGATATAGCGCACGCAGATGCATTGACGATGATGACAATTGAAGAAGATAAAGCATTTCTTGAAATGCAGCGGCAGGATGGACGGCCAGGCCATTTAGTTGCAGTAGATTCAGTATCAACTAAAAGAGAAAAACGGAAGGCAGAACGTGAATTGAATCATCAAGCTCGAAAGCGAAGAGAGGCAGAGCGCGTTGCTGAAATTGCATCTTCCATCATTGAAGGTAGGAAACATATGTCTTTTTGTAATCGTAATTTAGTCAAACCGTCGTTCATAGCAGGTCTTGTATCATCATCTGGGAGTGAGAATGTGGCCGATTCACCGTTGTTGATTTTAGAGGAAATGGAAATTGCGAATGCAGATGCAGCTTCATCTTCAATGAAAAGAGGGGGGAAACATTTTTTCACCGCGAGTGTGCTATCTTCTCTGGACAAATGAAAAATCACCAACAATGGTGCTATGCATTTGATGTCTGCAATTTTAGAAGCTGTATGTCTTGATGTCAAGGAATATGCACTAAATACAAGAACATTGCAACGGCTTCGAGAACAAAACAGGACGGCAGTATTAGCGACAGCCAAAAATAATTGTCAAAATTTGGTAAGATATCTTTTATTTTTTAAATCACCAAATCTCGATTATTAGTTGATACTCACAATAGTTATTGTCAAGAGACCATGCGCGTACTGATTATGTAGAATTATTAGAGTTAACTCTACTTTTTTTGGGGTCAATTCCTGAAGGACATCATTTTCGATTGCCTGGTCCGATGCATCATGCACGCTGGATGTCCAAGGCGATTTATACGTTAAAGATATATATGTTTCGAGAAGAATTTAAATTAACAACAGGAGAGGAGAAATATTTACGCGATATATCTATTTTCATTGTACGCTTTTATGTACAATTTTGGTTTCGTGCAACTGTTGCTGTTGAAGCTCCAAATCAAGATTTAAAATTTATACGCGATATTTACAATTACGAGGAAGTAAATGAAAAACTTTCAACAGCAGTACTAAAAAAAGCATGCAACCATTTGTGGTATCTAGCAGATGAGAACATCGCACTCGCGTTATTCGACGATAACGTTTCCTACCTTGAAAAACAACAAATGACGGAACAATTATTGGAACTTCACATTGATGACGAGAACGACATTTCTATAAAAGGCCTAAACTTGATAGAAAAAGATTTACCAATGTTTATTACGAAAGAACTATCTGATTTCATCACCGCTAAAACTGTTAAGTTTTTCGATCGTTTTAAAATTTCAAGAGCGTTTTTGACTAAAGATCCGTCTAAATGGCATGATGATGAAGATTTTTTGAATGTTAAAAAAAATTAAATAAACTTAAAGTAGTTAATGACACGGCAGAGCGTGTTGTGAAGCTCATGCAAGATTATAATAAAAAACCTAACGACAAAAGAAAGTGAATTTCAAAATTTGTTACAAGTCGTAAAAGAATATACCAGCAAATTTCCGTTTAATACTAAAAAGTCCTTAACTAATTGATTTTATATGTTATGCTTTACATATTTTATATATATGTATCTTATTTGTTTATTTTCAATAAAAGTTATATAATTATTGTAAAACATAATTTCCTTTATTATGTGTAAAACCCTAATCTCTTGCAAGAAAGCTTATCTTCGCCAAAAAATACATAAATAAAAGCATAAGCTCAAGTCGCCATCTCTTAATATTATTCGATCGGGCTAAAACTTTACTCTTCATTGTTTTATACCAAAAGGAACATTTTAAGACCCTGATACCCATAGTTACAACACTTTTTTTTACCTTCATACAAATAAGCCGAAGCCTAGTATGCATATATATATATATATAAATAAATATATATATAATGTTATATGTATGCATAGCGCATACTCTAGGGACATTTATTCGTTCCCCCGCATAGTTTAGGGACATTTGCTTACTTTGAGGACTGTCCGCAAAGTTTTCGCGCCTTTTCATACATCTAGCGTATAAGATGAGGATAGTTGGTTCGATACACAGCATATTTCGGGGACAATTTTGGCTGTCCCCCCGCTTGTAAAACCCGCTGAACGGTGGTTTACAAGTTAAACCAAAATATTCCGAATTTTAAACTTTTGCCGTTTTTCCCATACGGGTTTTGCGCCGTGTAATGGAATTGACTTTTGACAACAGTGTTTATAAAGTCTTAGGTATAGCAAGTTGATGTCAGCGCACCAATAACGGGATACGGACATTACACACTTAAATGGAATTTAATTTGAAAATTTATGTGGCTTAGTAAACTGCACCTGCGAATCAAAAAGACACTTAAATATTTCTGAACGCAAAAATTTTATGAACTTTTTAAATCGAATGATGAAAAATGATTGCAGTCGCTAGAAATAAAATCGAATGAGACCAATTGAGAATTCATTAGATTTGCAAAAATTATGATTAAAGAATTCAATCATTCCATAGTCAATCAGAATTGAAAAATCGAATGAATAATTGTATTCTCTGTACTTACATATAATATATTTTGAATATGTTTTCCCACAATTAGGTTACATACACTTCGAAATTCCGTTTCTATTGATTGGTACATTACATTTTTAATTTACTATCATAAATATTACATTTATATATTTTAATTTCTTTGGTAGTTTACAAAAATTACCAATAATTATAAATTTTTAGATTTTGTTTAGCTTTCTTTAATTTATTTTATTTTCTTCAATTTAAAAATGCCGAAATATTTATTACTATTATAAGTTAGTATATTCACACACTTTGTGCGTAATGTTATTTAACAAAAGAATACTAATTTTAGACTTAATGTATTTAATTGTGAGCACATAATGGGTAAAAATACTGTTAGTGTGTAATATCGTATATAAAAATGTGGGCAAAATAGGGTCACGCATTTGGTGTTTAAATTTGCCGAATTTTCGTAGTATTACACTAAACTTTATTAATTCTATTGTAGTAAATTTACAATCCTTTTTTAGAGTGCATAACATTTAATACTTCAGCAACTGTCACTTCATTTGATCGTTATCACTTGCTTTTCGAAAAAACGTGAAAAACATTTAGACTTTAAAAATTAAAACACCTTCATTAAAGAAACCATAGTTTAATTGGGTTGATTGATGTATTCGTAGTGACCACATTTTGTTTTGGGTCTGCTGATGTGTGTGACCAATCCATTGAATAAAAAAATATTACTTGTAGCAACAAAAATTACTCAAAGGTTTCTTTAAGACTACAGGGCAGAGATGAAAGCCGTTGCAAAATGTGGGCGGCTCGAGATAAAAATAGTCAGCGGCGGCGGCTTCATCGCTCGTAACCACCAAACTATAGTCAGCCGCTGCTAGGAGGGAAAAAAGTTGATCATAAATTAAATTAATTAAATTTCATAAGAATTTTTTATGTTACAGCAGGTATTAAATCAAGGTAAATTTATTTTTGGGTTGCAAGCACTGAAAAATTTAATAATTTTTATATGAACATGGGAAAATGCCATACAAAAAATTTTTTTTTTTTTATATATTGATAAAATTTGATTTTTCTAATCATATTTTATACATTTTGTGCTGGACTGGATAGTATTTAGCGAATTTACGCAGTTTTCAGATTGGCCTTGACCAAAACTGTATTCGAAAAGTAGTTAAATAAATTTACAACCGTTATACGAGAATTGTAATGATTTAATTTTAACACACAGTTCATTTAAAAAACTTGTAGCATAACTCCTCGTCTTCACATGCAATAAAATTATAGCAAGCAACTGACAAAATTATTTCAACTCAATAAATTTCAAGTAAAGACACTTATTGTTGACATGCAATTGGCTGTTACAATGATGTCTGATATCAAATCTCATATTCAGTTTTCATTTGAATTTAGCAATCAAAAACTACAAAAATTTTAGTAAATAAAATCGTAAAAAAGAATTATTTGTAGACAAAAATTAGGTTTGTGTTAAATTTTATTTATTTTTATTTTAATTGTACTTCTTTTATTGCTCTAAGGCCCGATTACTGAATGTCCAGTAAAAACAAACTGTTAAATTGGAAATTTATATGGGAAACAACAAAAAATGTGTCAGTTAAAGTCCCAGTTAGTAGCAAACTGGACATTGTGAAAATACGGCTAAATGTGTTTCATTTAATTATTTATATTGTGTTAATTTTAAAAATAATCAGAGCGATTCATATTCTCACTTGCACCATTCGCCTCAGATTTTGAACATCAATTCATCCCAAATATTTTTAATTCTTCTTATTTTACAAAGTACAATTATTTATTTCCAATATTTCGTCTCCACATTGGGTGACTTCTTCAGGGCACAATTATTATAATTTATTTAAAAACTTATATATTATATATATATATATTATATATATATATATATATATATATGTATGCACAGCGCATACTCTAGAGACATTTATTCGTTCCCCCCGCATAGTTTAGGGACATTTGCTTACTTTGGGGACTGTCCCCAAAGTTTTCGCGCCTTTTCATACATCTACCGTATGATATGAGGACAATTTTTTCTATACACCGCATATTTCGGCGACAATTTTGGGCTTGTCCCTAAAGTATGCACAGCGCATAGTTTAGGGACACGCCCAAAATTGTCGCCGGAATATGCGGTGTATAGAAAAAATTGTCCTCATCTTAAACGCTAGATGTATGAAAAGGCGCGAAAATTTTGGGGACAGTCCCCAAAGTAAGCAAATGTCCCTAAACTATGCGGGGGAATGAATAAATGTCTCTAGAGTATGCGGTGTACATACATATATTATATATATATATAAAACTTATATACATATTGTATATATAAGTTTTAAATTATTAAAACAAAAATTTTTCAATCAAATAATAATAATTGTTCCCTTAAGAAGTCACTCAATGTGGAGACGAAATATTGGAAATAAATAATTATAAGTTATAAATAAAGGATCTTAAACTCGTTTTAAATAAGAAGAATTAAATAGAAGAAGATCAAAGAAAACGTAACATTTCCACATATTTTATTTGCAATTTTTATTGTCCAAGCGTCAATGGGGCAAATTACTAACAATTAGGAGTTTGGAAAATGGAGGTGATTGGTGAAAGTGAGAATCCGAATAGTTACTAATGATATTTACTAGCATTATTTAAATACAAGCCAATTCAGATTTTCCGGACAACAAAATATGAGATTTTGTATGGAATTTGAAAGTCGAAAGTCTACTGAAAGTATCAATGATTTTTTTTTTTAAGAATTGCTCATTAAAATATAAAAAAAAATTGTAATTATGGTCGAATACGTCAAACGTCTTATCCGATTCAAGCGAAAGTGTCGGCGGCGTCGTCGGCTTGAAAGAAAAACCTGTCATCGGCGCGTTGTTGCTTTGGGGTTGTTAGTCTCGTCAGTCTGCGTAAACCTGTTATAGTTTCTTAAATCAATTTAGGGAGAATTTAGGAAGAAAATAAAAAGTTCTCACACCACAGTGTACTATTTTGTTTCAAGATAATTTTTTTCTCAAAGACTTGTCCATTAGTTGTGTAACCATTCATGAAATGTTGTAACATTATTAGTATGGGTAGTAGTAGTGTTGTACTTGACAATGGTTTGAGACAAGCGGAAATAAATTTGTAGTAAAGCGGTTGATTTTAATTCATCTTTTTCATGTTGCTACGTGTAAATACTAAAACCTTATTGAGGTAATTATTTTTACAGTAATGCATAATTTGGAGTTTTTAATATTGAAGAAATGTAATTTTCTAAAACATATGTTAATGGCTGGTCTTATCTTATACAATGTATCTAACTTACATTGATATATGAGAGTCTGATAAAGAATATCAAATTATCAAGAAACAAATTGGTATGACAAGGCATGACAAATACATTTTTTTTTTATAAATTTATATTTAAAATTTGTATTCAATATAAATAAATACTAGTTATATAAAACACATTACATAAATTGAAATTTTATTAAAAATTAATATTTTACTAATTGATTAAATTTATTTTAGAAAAATCAGATTTTAGTTTTATTGCTTATGCTAATGGCATTGTTGTCACCACAAACAAAAAATTTCCATTTAAACTATGATGAGACATCTAAAAAATGATAAGACATATCAAATGTTTAAAACCTACAAAGAAACCCTTTAGATAATAAAAAAAAAATTAGACAAAAACTAACAAGATCATAAAAACAGTAGTTGGTGTTATATTGTACATTGTTTGTTTTGAAATAAAATCAAAATAATATTTTAACAAATTGTTAACATGGCTTTAAGAAAAACCATCAGGTACCTAATGATAGTCACATTAAATGTTAACGAGAGTTTGTGTCTTAAGTCTTTTGTTTTATGACTGTGACAAGAAAACAACATAAACATTTTAAAAACAAAAGAAACTGATGAAAGCACTATAAACATTTCGAAAGCAAAAACCATAAAATATTTAATTTTAAACAATAAAAATTTTAATTAAATATTAAAAGTTTTTTATATAAAAATAAAATGAATCACCTGTTAAATTAACATACATTAAAAAATCTTTGAAATGATGCTGATGATGTTCCTTACATTTTTTTTTATGCGGAAAAAAGTCTTAAACACCTACAAAGCTTTTATTCTTGCTTTATTCAAATATATTCTACAGTTGTGCTTATAGTGTGCTTAGAAAAATAATGAATTATAAATTTTGTAACAGGTTACTATAAAAATTGTAAAATTGCACGTGAATATTCATGACAGATAAGAGCTTGGTAATAAAGGCTGTACATTCTGTTGTTTGTTAAGAGTTAGTATCAAATTGAAGACAAAATAGTGAAGTTTGCTTTACAAAATAATTAAAATATTTCATAAATTTTGTAAGATTTAATTAATAATTTAAGAAATTTTGTTAATAATATCTAAATATTACTATCACTATCTATTAAATCGATCTATTCAATTAAAATATTGTAAAAATTTCTTCATGCACATCCTTTTTTTATAATTTCTTATACATATACATATATATATATATAAAGTGATGGTGGGGGTTTCGGTTGCGGCACCGTCTAACTATGAATGATGCTAATACTTGAACTGTTGTTTTGCCGTTTCTACTGATTTTCTTGTTGTTGCTGTGTGTTTTTGTCTCTCTTTAAAGTTCCTTTAAGCTCGTTAATTCAATTTGAATATTCAAAGGTGTGCGACATATTCGTGACTTGTTGTTGTTGAGCTTTGCAATATCAAACACTTTAAGGTCTACTTGTTGTTTAATGTCGTCCGTCTGGCTGGTAAAAAAAAACTACGTTTTGTATGAAATTGTATATAACACTCGTATTTTGTTGTCAGTTGCTGTTTAAGCCACTATTGTTGTTACCAGTTCATAATAACTATAATGGCAACAATTTTGTTATCCCCACACTGAAATAATTATCTGCAAGATATCAATGAATTTTTGCATTAGATCTATGGATTCCCATGTAGAAATAGTTATATCTAGTCATATATAAATCTGAATTTTAATGGTGTCATTTTACTGCTTATATCATTATATACAAATACATCTGATAATATTTATTAAGAAATTTTTTTATATATTTTTTGATATAATTATATGTCTCCAAATCTTACACCATATATAACTACATAAGCCATATAACTACATAAATATATGTAGTGATCGATATGATTATATATGGTGCGATGCTAAGTTTTATTAAACTATAGATGACCATTTTCATATTAAAACCATTTTCTTAATAATTCTATATTGATTCATATATGTATGGTATTACATATTTTGGTAAAGTTCAATATCAAATTGATTTATCTGCAAGTTAAGACTTTATTACATATGGATTCACATATAACCAACCATATTAATTTTATAACGAAATCATTTTCAAGCGATTTCTTTTATATAATTTCAAATAAAAACTATGTACATTTTATAGGACACAAAACCACTTCATTATATATTATTGAAACAACACATTTTTTCTTGTTCAGTTTTAAATATTTCATTATGTTTCATTTAAAAAAATTTAACTTCAAGCAAACTTGGGCGACGCACTGTGGTCAATATTTTGAGATAGCGGCCAAAGCTCCTTTTGGTTTTTGTTCTCCGATTTTAAAGTTATTAGACTCATATGAAAGTAGACAGTAGTAAACCTCGGGAGCCAAAAAATTAGAACTCTATTTCAACTATTTCACTGAGAACAGGGTGGTCCAAAATGGGCTTTTTCAGAATTTAGTAAATTTATGATATTTTTAGTTAATTTTTAAAGTTTAAATGATCATAACTTTTTTGTTTTTCAAAATTTTGTGTTGTAACTTAACTTATTTCCTATTACTGGTAAAAAAAATTGAAGCTCTACTGTTTTCAGAACAATTTAAATATTTTTTTTAAAAAAGGTCAAATTTCTCGGAAATTTCCTACTTCATAGAGCACAACTCCTGTGAGTCAAGCTGAGTCAAAACACAAATTTACTATTTTGTAGTCGGGACTGCACTTTTTGAGCTACAGCAATTTTTCTGACCCAAGGTAAGATATTCGGTACAAATGCACGTCATATTTTTTGAGAAGTTATTTGTATGTGAAAGTGGCTATTATGCATATATTTTGATGAAATTTTGTACAAGAGTTCTTATTGGCCCAAAAAATAATTCTGTTGAAATTAGGAGAAGTTGTCCCATATTTGGACCTAGTCCACATAGAAGGGTGTATCAAAATTTTGACAAAAATGACAATAGAACTCTCAAATTATGTGGTATCTGGCAATTCATTTGGAAAAGGTAAAAAATGATTTTATTGCCATCTAATATTACATAACTTAAATACCTGAAAATTGCAAATAATTTAAAACCAATGGAAATAACTGGTAAAACCAAGTACCTGTTATATTATTACCAGTACCTGTTAACTCTCAAATTATGTGGTATCTAGCAATTCATTTGGAAAAGGTAAAAAAGATTTTATTGCCATCTAATATTACACAACTTAAATACCTGAAAATTGCAAATAAATTTAAAACCAATGGAAATAACTGGTAAAACCAAGTACCTGTTATATTATGTTTCAAAGAGGTAAAAAAGATCATGTTGAAACTTCGAGCAATAGTATATTAATCCATGCATTCATTTTTTTTCTTCATTATTGTTTAAACAATGGCTAAATTCAGTTATAGCGTTCTATCTGATATATATTTTGAACGGAAAGATGAAAACGACATTATTTTACATATAATGAATAATCCATTCTTCAAAATATGCGACAAACAAGAAATTAAAATTCATAACTTAAAAATAAAAAACTTTTTAAATACTTTAAGAAAACGGTACATATTCAACATATTGATTTCTGGGTAGATCTTTCTACATGTCCCTTTAAATAAAATATATGTGCACTTTAAATCAATAGTAAAAGTTTACTTAAAATTTTATCGATGTTGTGTTCTGTATATAATATATCCAAATGGTATTGATATTGTTGGGAATTTCAGTGTTATTTTTCAGTTTAATCCTCACAAGAATTAGCTTTCTTCCAAAAAAACCAACCTTTGGCCCCTGTGAATATTGAGACTAAATAAATGTCAGGGGCCAAATGTTGGCATTTTCTGACCAAAATTAAGTTTAGGAATAATAAATAAGTATTGGTTGTAAAATACGATTGAAGAAAATAAGAAATTATAAAAAAATACCTATTTAAAATGTCAAAATATTCAACTTTTACATGGAAACTCAACAAAAAATTAAAATGCATTTTTAACTCCACATTACTTACGTTCCTATCAGTCGATTTTTACGTTTGAACACGCAAATTAAAGCTTAAAGTCCCTCCTATTGAACAAAACAAATTGCGTAAAAAATACCAATCCGGTCAAAAGTTATAGAGTTTTGACCGATATCTCGCGAAATTGACCACTGTGCGACGTCAATTACATTTCACAATCATTCATTAGTGAAATTTTTCTATATCATTAATAATTTCAGAACTACGCTCATACTTGTGAGCTTAAACGCTTCATTGGTAAATTGGTAAAATATTTAATACCAAACATGGGGATTAGTAACAACATCTGGGTATTTAATTGCATCGCAATGACTCAATTACACCCAATTACTTTTAATTAAACGTACAAAAGTAATTGGTCTGTAACTAAATACACAAATATTGGTATTATGTCCCATGTCTGGTGTTAACAAAATCGAAAATTATCCAATTATGCATTAATGCATTAATGCCCACAAGTGTGACGGTAGGTCTGAAATTATTGATGATATAGAAAAATTTCACAAGTGAATGATTGTGAAATGTAATTGACGTCGCCCAAGTCTGATTTCAAGTCACAAAAATCATGTTTCCATCGGCTAAATTTCTATAAAATCAAATCTATTTATATGCAATTAGATATAACGATATGGACAAATCTGGGATAAAATTGTATCAAATTATATCTCATTTGATATAATTAAATACATGTAAATGGCAGGATTTTTAGATATAGATATATATTAGACTCCATATTAAAATTTTAACCCGGATTGTCACTGGAACTCCATAGAAACTTTTCATTCAATTAATGCAGTCTTTCATAAAATTTATTGAAAAATTACATATTATTTATTAAAAAAGTTTCGTTATAAATAGTTTCATTTAAACTATGAAGCTTTTTCGTGAAGTCGAAGAAATGTTTCATTCACATTGTGAATGTGAAGAAATTAGTGAAGAAATTTCATTTAAAATCGTCCAAAGAATTCTCTCTGTGCATGCATATGTTCATATAGCTAAAAAAAAAAAATTAAATGTATTTGAATATTTTTGAATTTTTTTGAATTTTTACACTAAAGTGTCATTAACAAAATAAGAAAATGGTAGAAAAACAGCAGGAAGGCCATTTATATATTAGACCTTAAAATATGTGGCCTGGATGTTGAAATGTTATGTTAAAATTGTTAAGATAAACAGGGTAATTTTAGATGAAACTTTTTATTAGCTAGCAAAACAAGTGGTGCAAACGAACACATAAACTATAGTTATGATCTTTAGTTAGGTATTAAAATAAGTTTTTCTTTTACACAAATTTGTGTCATCTCTTGTGGTTCTTTATTGGTTAGAAGATATCATTACGTTACTTTTAATAACATGTTGCTTTTTTAAATGATCTTAATGGTGTTTAAACTTAAAATTGTTTGCACGTTTTCTATATTTCACTTTTGCTTATTAGAATGTAAGTAATGTAAAAGTGATGTTTCCGACATAGAAGGTCCATTACTAATGCGGCCCATTGAAGAAAATAATGTTTATTACATATCTCATTACTTTTATATGTGGTTACTTATATGCTTGTCCATACTACACAAAAATAAAAAGTTAAAACATAAATTAAAAAAAAAAAATAATTAAAAAATTTGTTTTATTGATTTTTTTTAGGAAAATGTACCCACACGGGATTTGCTGCCGGGACTCGAACCGCTCTACCATCTGAGCCATTACGCCATGTTATACTTGATAGATAAATATATAAATGAGTTGCTTGCACAAAATACCATTACTTTCCAGCTTACAAAGAATCAAAAATAAGTAGTTACATGTGTACTTATAAATGAGTCTAAAAGTATATTAAAAAAAATTGGGTTATTTATTTAAAATAGTGATAAAAATAAGTACATATATGTAACGCATTATTTTTTATATGGAAATAATATAAAAATTATGTAGTTATTAGAATTTCCTTATTATTTGTGTTAAAGTAATGCAGAGATTAAGCTGGTGTCATTACTGGTAGTTCCAAATTATTTGGCAAGTCATTACCGTTTCTACACTGCGAAATTTTCGTTAATGTCCTTGAACCTTTTCCAACTTATTAATTATGATGTTCTGGTAATCCGGTCCAAGTTTCGTCAAAACCAGATAATAAATATCGCATCATATCATAATTGTTTCAATATGCTTTCAAACATAGATTGTCTCTACACCTCTTTTCCATTATTTGAATTATTCCAAGTTTGAATTATAGCAACTTTTGCTTCAATTTTCTATATAGTTACAAAATCCCACACTGATATATTTTTTCTAGATCTTTAGGTATGCTGAAGAAATTAATTAATTAAAAATATCAAGTGTTGACCAGTTCCTACATTTTTCTCGTCTCCTAAACAGTTTGCTTTATGATGTGTATGCCCTTATTCGCCTGAACTCATCATATTAAAATGTTTAATCGCCTAACGCTTTCTGACCTTTTTCAAAATTGTCATATGAAAACTCTGTCATTATAATTTTTATAAGTCCAGCAACATTTCAATACAAAGTAACTTATACAAAAAAACGCGCTCAAGATTAACTCCGAGGTACTACAAAAATTAGTTCCTTTTAAGCGATGTTCGTATAAACCAGCGTAAAATTCCTTTACAATTTTTTTTATTGTGCACAAATTATCGAAAAATTTTAAAAATTTTTCCAGGAATTGTGAAATTCTTTAATTTTTATTTCATAAATAGATATTTTTCGATACATTAAGTTTCTTTAAATGTTAACAAGTTTTGCGAAATTTTGTGAAGTTTGTATTAAAAATGGATATTAGAGATCGTTTTAACGGATGTTTTTCTTTAAAAATACGTCGGGACTTTCAAATTAGTTCGTGCTCAGAATACTTTTTAGGTAAAGTCCACTGAAAATGTAGTTAAAAACAAATTAAATGTTATTTGAAGAAAGGACGACTTACATTTCTGTAAATTCCACTAGCATTGTCATTTGTTTTTTACTGTTCAAAAAATGAAGCACAAATGTAGTAAAAATGAATCACATATGCAGTAAAAAATTAACAAACATTTATCTAATTTATTAAAAAAAAAAAAAAATACAGTAACAAATTAATGTAGAATCATAATACAGTAATGTAATGTGGTTTGGTTTTTTAAATGAACTACAATTGTAGTCAAAATTGAAATTTCTTTTACAAATGACTATTTTTTTTCATTTAAAACTAAACAACTACAAACTCAAACAACTACAAATATTCACAGCAGAAGTTCCCTGAATATAATAACAGAGGATTCGTCTTAACCGAGTTCGTGTTAAACAATTTTAACTGTAACTACGTTTTAAGTAAAAAAGTAATAATAACAGAGGAGAAAATATTACCTTTTAAAAATTAATAAAAATCTGCCTTTCAATATACAGTTGAACCTCGATTATCCGGGCCTCTATTAACCGGGTACATCTGTTAACCGACATGCTGGTGGTTCGATTTATACTTCTATTAACCGTGCTATTATTTTTTTCCTCTATTCACCGTGCTTCACCTCTATTATCCGTGCACCACACATATTTATTTGCTTGTTTTGTTGTTCTTTTCACCTACATACAAAGAGTTAAAATTCGGTTAAAATTCGGTTAAAATAAATAACTTCTATTAACCGTGTTTTCGATTATCTGTGCTGAGTCCGGTCCAGTACAACCTGGATAATCGAGGTTCAACTGTATTTCGGACATGCTGATTTCAATGGTAAACTTTATTTTCAGATCAATGGTACAGATTTCGAGAAAAATGTCTTTAAAGTTGGCGGTTTTGCATTTAGATTTTTACATTTAAGTCTTTTCGAAAGCAATCAATCAGTATTTGTTTTGATGTAAATGGTATATTTGCGATTTCATGCATCTGGAAATTGGTCAAATAACAATAAAATGTATGCGTACCACGGACTATTTTTTACCACAGTAGAGTTGGGCATTCTAGTTCATAGTTCATTTCGTTCATTTGCGTTTAATTAACTAGTTCGTTCTTTTAGTTCATATGTTTGTTCAACAAACAATATTACATTTGTCAATTGTTTTTTAAGAAATCTGCACAGTATAAGCGAAAATCCCCAATGAACGGTTACAATTTAACTAGTTAAATTTTAACCGCTTATTTGGGATTTTCTCTTATATTATGCAGATTTTTTAAACAAACCATTGCACTATATAATGATATGAATAATTGAAAAAAAATCTTGAAACTTATGAGCTAAAAGAACGAACTAGTTCAATAATTGCAAGTGAACGAAATCAACTATGAACTAGTAGAATGCCCAAACATATACCACAGATTTTCGATTATTTTCTTAACAAAATATGGATTAAAAACAAAAAAAGTTAAGTTTTTCTTATTTTTGGAAAAATTCTCATCAAAAACTAAAATTTATTTCTTAAAAATTGGGTGGTGGGTAATTTCAAAAATGAACTCAAAAATTTTAAATTCAAAAGGATGGATTTCATATGGTATTATAAAGTAAATTTTTATCCGATCAAAAAGAAACTTTGTGTTCACTTGGGTCTACTCTAACTGATTCTGATTATGCAATTCAATTTTAGAAATTCAAAATTGCGGAAGAAATAAAGCCGCCGAAGTTAGTCACAACTTGCACTTTTTGTTTTAAAATCTTTCCCTTTTTCTTAGCTAGCTGAAATTGTACACCGCAAGGTTTTGGAGGTGGGGTGATTTTAAAAGTGAACTCAAAAATTAAAGATTCAGAATTTCGGATCCAATGTGGTAAATTTTGGTTCGATCAAACAGAACCTTTCTTTGGATTTGGTTTTTAAGGCAACTGGTTCTGATTTTGCAATTTATTTTAGAAATTCGAAATGGCAGACTAAATAAAGCCATTGAAAATATTTACAACATGTACGGTTTGTCCAAAAGTCTTTCCCTTAGTCACAACTGGCTGAATATTTCCACCCAAATGTTTTGGTTGTTGGTTATTTAAAAATTTACCCAAAAACTAAAAAATCATAATAACAGTACTGTATCCGTTCGGATAAAAAAGAATATGTTTATCCGATCAAACAGAAACTTAATGTTGATTTGGGTTTACGGTAATTGATTATGATTCTGCAATTAGATTTTAAAAATTCAAAATGGCGGAATTAAAGCCGCCAAAGTTAGTTACAACTTGCATTTTTGTTCCAAAGTTTTCCGTTAGGGTTAGTTAGCTGAAATAGCTGAGGATGGATAATATCAAAAATTAACTCGAAAACTAAAAACTCAAAATGCCGGATAAAAAATGTTTTCAAAAAACCACCGATTTAGCCCAAGACTAGTTGTCAGGATTATATAAGAATATTAAATTCGATTATGTATTTAGAATTTTAGTATTCAAAATGGCGGAACAGATAACTCATCCAATATCGCTAAAAGTTTTAAATATTTAGGCAAAAGTACTCAATCCCTCAAGCTTAGGAATTTTATTACAGCTTTGCATTCAAAAATTCTTAAAACAAGTTAGTAAAGTTTATATTTCACCATTTCTCGGCCATTTCGTTGCACAATGTCCATGATTCCATAATTTTAATACTTCATGTGAAATATGTTGGTATCAAATGAGATGAATGAGTTATATAAATTTAAATTGCATGTGTGGCGAATACGTAATATGTATTTGAACTTTATATTAACCCATATGCTGCATAAGACGTAAATATACGTCCAGCTCAAATCAGTTTTACAATTCGGTATGAAAAATTTTATTTTTTTTTTAAAAGCGAATGAATCAAATACTGTGTGCAGCTTTCTAAATGTTAACAAAAAATCTGAGGCACAAGTGGCTGCATTTAGGATTTATTAACATTTTCATCAAAACCATACTCTGTTACGTTAGACGTATATTTACGTCCAAATTTCAAACCTTACTTATGGCTGTTAAAACTAAAAAAAAAATAAAATTAAAGAATCTAATTTGTTTAGCATTTATACAATAAATTTATTATTTGATAAGCAGCACTCAAGATTTATTAACATTTTAGTCAAAACCCTATTCTGTTGCGTAAGACGTATATATACGTGCTACTAGCAAACCGTACTTATGGAAGACAAAATATATAAAAAAAAAAAAATTGTAATGAATTCAATTTGTTTAGCTATTTTCTATATTTTTTTTTTATTAATTAATAATCATATAATTACAAATTATATACTATTACCTTAACCGAGCACTAGCTACTATGGCCTTCGGCGCGTTGTAGCGAAAACAGACCAGTGCCTCTGGTGGGAATCGAACCCACGACCCCCGCACTGATAAGCCAGCACGCTACCAACTAGCCTACCGGGGCGCACTATTTTCTATATTTGTACAACAAATTAATATATCAAAAGCTGCGTTCATGATTTATTTTCAATTTTGATCAAATACCCAATTCTTTTGCGTAAAACGTAAATATTTGTCGAAATTGCAGTCGAATTCCAGTACATATGAAAAAGATTTACTGAATTTTGAAATTACTGAATCTTATTCTCGGGCTTTCTTTTTTTTTTTTGAGATTTAAAAAAAAAATGTGGTATATGCTAAAAAAAATATTCGAAATGAGACTCGGTTTTGGTGCTCAAAATGTGACCAAAGTGAGTAATGCCACACAAAAAAATGCATTTTGTTAATTCACTTTCTAAAAGCTTTTAATTTTTAATATGCAAATTTAGGAAATTATCGAATACTTTAGTTGGTTATTGTCATCAGAAAAAATTTAATTAGTTATCTTTACATAATTATAAAGTTAATAAATTCATTTTTTTCAACATTATTAAATTAAAATTCTATACAAACGAGTTTAATAAAAAAAAATTATAATTTTTTGTTAAAAAAAATGTTCTGCTTTCCACTTTGCGTAAGACGTATATATACGGCACTGCTGTTTTTTGTCGACGCAACTCACGAAGATTTTTTTAATTTTGGCTACGCAGTAGACTGGTTAATCATGCAAACTAGTACACTTATACATATTAAGCATTTTAATCAGCAGCATCAATTTATAGGATTCTATAAACACAGAGAAATAAAGTGCCAAACGAATTGGAAAGTGTATATTAATGGTAACAACTTATAAAATCAACTACACTGAGGCTGTTATGTAGGTAAAGACTACACCAAATGTAGTCAAAAACAAATGAAATTTCACTTGAAGAAAAGACGACTAACATTTCAATAAATTCAACTAACATTGTCATTTGTTTTTTATGTTCAAAAAGTTACTAACAATTGTAGTAAAAATGAACCATAAGTAAAGGGTCCGCCATCTAATTTTTTTTTTCAACTAGTGCTTATTTCGTGATTGGTAACACTTAGCTCATGTCTGATTTGACAGATAATTAGTTTTATCCTTCCGCTGAACGAATATGGTTGTGTATACGCTTGAACAACGCTGGGAAATATTGCGACATTACTTTGAAAATCATTGTAATGTTGCAGAATGTGTGCGAAAATTCAAATCAGCCGCAGAGCTGATGTCGTTTTGGCCACCTCGGAGCTGCGATTTGACACCGTTGGACTATTATTTATTTTTTTTTTTTTTAAAGAGAGGCAACACTCAGGAAATTCTTCCTATATTTAGTGTGTTGCTTTCTTTGGAAAGGGATAGTATCGAGATGAAAGGTGGGGAAAGATGAAGGGCTTCAGACATGGCAACACTGTAATTGCGCGAGATGATAAGTCTTAGAACAGTTGTTGCTCGCCACCTGATGGAGAGCTGGCGAACTTATTGAAGCTTTTTGGTTCATAGCCCTGATTCATTATTTTACTTCGGTGGGGTTAATTGCTAAATCCAATCGATAATTCGATAATGTGCTTAAAAATTGGACCGATCGTGTAGGCTACTGCATGGCCAGCCGAGGCAGCCATTTGAATGAAATTATTTTCCATTATTAACCGGAAGGATTGTACTTTCAAATAAAAAAAGAAATTTGAGAAAATATTCAGTAGTTTTTTTTTATAGCATTTTCAAAAAAAAAAAGTTATTTGTGAAAAATAAACAAACATTTATATTTTTAAATAACAAAAAACTACTATAACAAATTAATGTAAAATCATAAAACAGTCATTTGATGTGGTTTGTTTTTTTTTTTTTAATGAACCACAAGCTAAGTAAAAAAATGTAATTTGTTCTACAAATTATTATTTTATATTAAAAATAAAGAAACTGCATTACAGCCCAAACAACTACATATTTTGAAAACAGAAGTTAACTGAGTGTAGTGCAGCGATATTTGGACTTTAGATTTCTGAATATTTCAGGTGTTTAAAACTAGAATTAAATTGAATTAACCGAACTTTGTTGTGAAAACTAATGCCAACCGTCTGAAATTAGTAATACTTGAATTTTTAGGAAGTAATAACAGAATTTCAGTTAGAAAATAGCTAAATTGTTCTCTGTATGTAACAGTTTTATCCTGAAAGTAATAATGCTTTAAGCTAAAAATGTCACGATATTTAAAAAAAAATTAATTTCTTAAGAGATTTTTTTAATTCAAAACATGTAAAAAAAGCATTTTTAAAAACAAGCGAAAAATCTTACAACCCAAATTCACTTTATATTATTATCTAAATTGGATTGACCTAAAAATCAACGAAAAATTAAATTGCTTAATAAGTTAACGTGAAAAATTAATATTTAACCAAAAGTATTCATTATCATGTGTTGTGTTCTAATTTTTGCCTCATACAACAATTGCTGCATGTAAAATTATTAGCTCATAAATAATATTGTTTATGGTTATAACTAGTTTTTTTTTGTGTAAAACATTTTGATTTACAATGTTAAGTTTTTTTTTTTTTTTTGTTCAAATTATTTTTATTAATAATAACTGCATTCGAAAACAAAAAAAAAAAACAAAAAATACCAAACAAGACAATAGAATAGAACAGCATTCACTCTAAAACACTTGCGCGCATTGAACGAACACATGAGAATTGTACTCATGCACAGCCATTCATTCTATTCATGCAGTCGTAACTGATCTTTGTCAAGATTTTTTTTTTTTTTTAACTAAATGAAAGAACTAGACAAGTGAAATACAAGAAATTATTTAACTCTTTTAAAAACCAACAAAACTGTTAAATAAAACGGTTAATATGTAATACTCATTTACACAATATTCTCTACTCTTTATTGAAATGCTCTTGTGATATTTTTATTTTGAAAAAAAAAACTGGTTTCTTCAAAAACATTCTTTTGCATAAGCTTTAACAGCGGCTTAACTCTCTAGCTTTACAATTTTTCGTTTTAACGTACACTGTTAACCGTTTCGCTTAACATGGTCTGTTATGGTTTAACCGTTTTCTGTTCACATAAACTTCATAGACTTTTTCATGTGGTCTCTGGTTTTATTATTCTCCACATTTTTATTTTCATACTCATTATTACACCTGCAATTCTACTAACAAATATGTGAATTGAAACCGGTTTTCTTATTGGTTTTTTTGTTGTGTGTTTTATGAGTCTCCCATCTTTTGGACTAAACATGATTTTGTTTACTTTTTTGCTGTTTGTTTGTTGCTGTTAGAGTCTCACTATGTTTGGGGCTCCCACTTGTTTCTCTATTGGGTTTAAACTTTAGTTTAGAGCGAACTATTGAGGCGTTTTAACGTGTTGCCGCATTAATAGTGTGCGTTTGTTTTCTTAGTTTTCCGACGTTTTTTTTTTTTGTTACTTTTAGTATTAAATGTCAACATATAGCGGTTTATTTAATTGCACAAACAAAATATATTAAAAACGCCTAAACCTTAATATCGTGTTTTTGTTAGTGAGTGTATATATGTGTGTGAAAATATTGCACATGTGCAGTGCAAAAAAATTGAAACAAGAAAAAAACACACATCTATAAAAATTTGTTGGTTAATAACAACAAAGCGTTGTTTTTTTTTTCGGTGGATTATAGAACAACAGGTGTTTTTGGCGAAATAAAAGAAATTTTTAATTATTAATATTTTTGCAAAACATAAAAAGTGAGTGTAAAAAATATGCATTAAAAATAGTAATCAACATAAAATAATAATAAAAAAAAATATAATTTGCAAACTTAACAAAAAATTTGTATGCAAAAAACAAAAAATTTATAATAAAAATTTTAATTAAATTAACAAAAATTTAATTAAATGCAACAAATAAAAATATAAAAAAATCCAATGCGGATATTACTTCAAATTGACATGTGTTTTTAAAATTTATACTGGTTTTTGAAATCTAATATTTTTTTGCATCATAAAATGTGATCCTATTCTATGTGGTTTGTAATCTAAGCGGAATTTTAGTGAAATTGAAAAAAAATCCAATTAATTTTTAATAAGAATTGTGATTTAATGAGATTAAAGTGTATTTTTCTCGACCTAAAAAAAACATTAAAAATATCTGTATAAAGGATTATTTTAATGAGAAGATAGTGCAAATTTGTAGACAACATGGACTTTTGTTCTGTAACAACCCAGTGAGAATTTTTTTTCAAAAATAATTATATAATATCTTTACATTTGAATTTAATTCTTGTGCATTTTTTATAAAAAAACATTACATTTGGTTTTACCAATTTTTTTTTTTTTTTTTGAATCAGAAAACTAAGTCAGAAAAAGACAAACGGATCATCGCTGGTAAGACAGTTTAACAGGAGGTACAAGTGCTTTACCAATCCCAAAATGATAATATAATTAAACAAAAGGTCCGTCTCTTCATAAAGTGTCGTAAAAACACTCGGTAAACCAAAATTTCTAACTTCGGCAAAAAGTTGGTAAAACCCATAAAATAAATAGGTGGTCTAAAAATAGATTTTCCACAATAAATTTACAAAAAAGTTAATTTATATTTTTGTTGTCCTGCCGGGATTCGAACCCTGGTCGCCAGATTGTTAGTCGAAAGTTCTTCCCCCTGAGCTAACAAGACATGTAATAATTCATATCTTAAAACGTAAGCGAATGATAACTGCTGGGTAACAGTTGTCTGCTCAAATATATCAGCACTGGCATAATGTTAGCTGTAATCAACTTACCAACGTTGGGAAAACAAAAGAAAAATAGTTGGTCTTAAAAGAACTTTTCCAGAAACAAAAAAATAAATTTTATTATAAAAAAAAAGTATTAAAAGTTTAAAAAAAAAATCACAAAAAATATGGAACCGGGATCGAACTCGGAACCTTCCGACTACGAATCTTTTTAAACAAAGCATCATAATTTTTATAAAATAACTGCTTTACAAATTATTTAATTTTTAGGCCGTTGCCAATTTTTGACTGAATAGCACTGGGAAAACACTTTTTACCAACGTTGGCCCAGCGGTCTTAGCAAATTATTTGCCAATGGTTCTTTTTTTTTGTGGACTACTGAAATTAATGTAAAACAAATAGTGGCAAAACGCTGGTAAAGCGTCTTAAACAAGTGTTCTTCCAGTAATATATTTACAATTCCTCGCTTAGCCAGTGGTTGACTTGGGCAGTGATTGATTTTTTGTACCACTGGCAGTTTCTCATAATAATTAAAATTTTGGAATTTAAAAAAAATTGTTGTGGTGAAAAACTTTTCGGATGTAAAAAGAAATAATAGTGTGTCAATAAACATTTGCTAAGTGAAAAACAATTTTTGTGATGAAAAAAAATTAGGGGAATTTCAAATATTATTCACCTCGAAGCATCTGGTGAAAAAATATGACATAATATTTTATACACCAGACGCTACTATGAAATTGTACTAAGATACACATTTTGTATGGGATTTGTATAGACAATTTTAGAGCTACCTTCACATTTTCACTAATAATTTTTGAACCGCAGGGCCGATTTTGCTCGTTTTCAAAGCTGTTCCCGAAAACGTCCATTAATCTAGGTAAAAATGAGCAGCCCATATTGCATCTTCGCGCCGTGATGGCCATTTTAACAGACAGATTATATTGCTTAATCGTCTTGGAATTAAATAAGGATCCAGAATATATATATATATATATATATATATATATATATATATATATATATATATATATATATATATATATATATATATATATATATATATATATATATATATATGTATATATTATGGGATCTAAGACCGACACATTGCAATCGGAATGACAAACTAATATATCTCTTCATTACAGTGTGTGGAGTTTTTAAAAATCCAAACACAATTTTTTACAATTTTAAATATTTTTGGCAAAAAATTTAAAAATTTAATACAGTCCCTAACGAAACATAAGCGGATTCAATGTCAGACCCTTTACGCTCACAGAGAAAACAGATTCGAGCTTACACACAGAGAACGTTAATTTCCAACCAAAATTCGGCTACTGCAACGAAAAGTGATTGCAACAACAGATTATTAGTTTTTACACCAAAAGTCGGATAATACACTCCCAATATATTATTTATATATTTCTGCTACACAGAAAAAAAAAATTGCGCCAAGTACACATTTTGTTGAATAAAAAAAAATAATCAATTACTTTTTTAATTGATTCAATTAAAAAGTAATCAATATTTTTGTTTATTTAAAGTAATCAATATTATTTAAAATATTGATTACTTTTTAATTGAGTCAATTAAAAAAGTAATTGAGTCAATTAAAAAGTAATCGATTATGTTTTTTTTATTCAGCAAAATGTTTACTTGGCGGAATTTAAGAAATATTTTTTTGTGTGTACCGATTTAAGTTTATTTATAAAGTTTTACGTAAAGTTTGTTTGCAAATAAAGAATCAATTACAATCCATAGAAATATTCATTTCAACTTTTTAAAAAACAAACTATAGTTAAATAGTGGCAGTTAAATTTTGACTTTTATTTTTCTCTTTCAAAAAAAAAAGTTCAATTATTCCCATAACAATTTTTACAAAAGACTGAAAACATATAAAATCAACCACTCGATTTCCTCCACCCCTTCTGATACACAGTACAACAGTTTTCAACACATGATATTGGGACTCAATTCTGGGAATTGCACGTGAAAGTAGCTCCAAAAATAAGAACTTCTGCATCATTTGTTTTGTCAATTTGGCTACAGTAATAATTTAAAGGCCATACGAATTTTTTGGCTCAAGGCGGATTTTTAGCACTTCTCGATATTTTAACATTTTAACATACATTAAAAAAACTCGGAACAATCCTACCCGAAAAAAGTGCATTCGTTGCCTTAAAAATCGCCAAAAAGGCACATTTTCCCCCATTTTTCACATTTTTGCTCAATAACTGGAATACGAATCTACTAATATGATGTTTTTTTTCTTTATAAACTTTATTTTGCATGAAAATAAAAATTCCGATTCATATTACATTTCATATTATAATTTCGTCCAAATGTAGGACAGCTAATCCCAGTGGACCTGGTAATATCGAGTTTCAAAATATGAACAATATTCGAAAATTTTAAAAAAATTGTCGTACATAATATTTCATATCTTTTTTAACGGCTTAAGCTACGAGAGTCATAGATAACTCATTTTAAAGCTACTTAAATTGTTGTTTTACTTGAGCAAACAAACAACTGTATTTTAAAAAACTATTTTTTTTTAGTTTTTAAAAATGTAAAATTGTGTTAAATAACTGTGATTTACTTCAAGCCTATTAATATTTACTCAAATTATTTGCTAATTTAAATTCCCTCAAAAAAATCAAAATAACTTGATCCTGAGATGAGTAATATGGCCGTTTGGGTAATTAACATGCACCTATTGCATTTTGCGATAAGAAACCAAACTGTTAACCTAATTTAATTCTAAGTATAATTTTTGTTGTTTCAACTAATTTTTTGTTAATAGTACTACTTATGAATATTTAATGATAACTTTAAGTCTTGTTTACATTAAGTTTTCGCTTTATTATTTATAATCTTTTGCTATAGTTTTTCGTTTGGAATCGTTTTAATTTTGCATAAAAACAGTTTTAACATTTTTAAAAATAAATATGAAACGATTATAAGCAAATCGCAAAACTAACAATTATAGAATAAGTTAATTAATGCTACTTTTTATATAATTTTATTTAAACGCAACATCGTATTCTCAATGTAATCGTCAAGCATATTATTTAATTCAAGTACGAAAAGATGCTATCAAAACGGCAAATCAAATTTGAATTGTATTATTTTTAAGGAATCCTCTGTGTATATTGTATTTTAACGAATTAAAGTTTAATTTTTTTATCTTCAAATTGATTTTGGAGAATGAAAGACTTATTTTGTATATTTCAATAATAAAAATTGTTTTTGTACTTACCTATACCGTGTCCAAATCCATATGTGGGTGGAGCTCTTACGGTATCCTGAATTATGAATAAAAATGTAAACAATTTGAACTAAAAAGTCGATAACTCAGAAACATGGCATATATGGATTCGGTAACGGTATAGAAGAATAATTTATAATTAACATACATTTTTTTTTGTTAAATGTTAGAAAACCAGTTTTTTTTTTAAACACAGCGCTTTGAACAACCGATTTTGAAAAAAAATTGCATTTTACCGTCAATAAGTGCATTATTTTTCTGACCCAGTAAAACCGATTAAACAGTAAAACGATTTAAGTACCTTTAAAATGAGGTATCAATGACTCGTGTAGCTTAAACCGTTAAAAAGATATGGGCATTTTATGCAACTACTTTTGCAAAACTTTTATTTTGGTTTTTTATTTTTTAATGTAACTCTTTCTTTCGACTATATTTACTATCTTCTTTTACATTTGTATCCATCACTTTGAATCAAGTAAGAGCTTCATAGATTAATTTGGCAACGGCTTAGTGGAATAAATTATAATTACCATATATTTTTTTTTTAAATTTTTAAAAAACCAGTTTTTTTTTTAAATATATATAATATATGGACGATTCAGTACGACTACTTTTGTTAAATTTTCGATTTGTTTTCATACTTTAAAACGCGATATTTCCACAACCGTTATCGCTAGCAGCCCAAAACTTGTACGATGACATTTCAGTATGAAACTTACCTTCCATGCCAAGTTTGGTTAAAATTGAAGGGGGTAGAGGTCGAAAATTGTATATTTTTGATGGTTTTATATGGAATGAGTCAAAAAGAGTTTGTTTAAATACAAAATTATTTCAATTGAATTTATAAGAAATTCAAACATACCAGCATAACAAACATACAAACATTGGCTTGTGTATGAATGTGTTCTCTTTTGTAATCACAAAAAACTTTTAAATTTAAAAAATAGAAAAAGCGTTTTTTTTTTACGTTTTGTCCGTTAAATATTAAAGGTTGTTTTAAAAGACTTTCTGTCGTTTTTACTTCTTGTATCGGTTATTTAAACAATGTTTAAAAGTAAATAGCAAAATGGGTTGAATATAATACAAAATTATTAGTACTTTTTTTAATTGTGTTTTTAGTTAATTTAATACGTATTTTACGTAATTTTTAACGTAATATTATTGTGAGTGTACAACTAAAATAACATTTCAAATAGGTTGTGATAGCCGTATTTAAATGTGATAGCAACCAATATACATTTTTTAATTGGGTTAGCATTTTATTTTTCTGTGTCTACAACTAAATTTGTCGGTTTGTTAGCATAATAGTATTTTTGAAACGGTTGTCTCAAGTTTGCCAAAAAAACCGAGAAGTTTTTAAAACCGCGGTTTCGTTGATAGAAAGTTTTAAGATAATTAATTATTGACAAAAATTACCTAATTTTGATTAAATATCAGTTAGAGGCATTCAGTCTCATTTAAAAACATTAAATCTATTTTGAGACTTTAACAGGAGACGAGGAAACCCGTTATAAATTAGTATTTTTAATTATTATTTTTTCGACATGGAAAGATAGCCCTTCTAAAAAGATAGCCCTTCTTAATAATTTGCCAGCTCTATTACTTCCATTTTTTTTTTGCCGTTTTTACTAATATGTGCTTATTGTAAAATTCTTTAAAACTGGCGTTTTGTTCACTGTTTGTGTTAATGAAAAATTATATTTTTTTTTGCTCTGTGGCCAGCGGCGTACCCAGGATTTTGTTTCGGGGGGGCCCAATTTTTGTTTTTTATTAAATTTTGTTTTTGTTTGAAAAGCATATAAAGGGTCCGCCATCTAACGTTTTTTTCTTTCAACTAGTGCTTATTTCGTAAATGGTAACACTTAGCTCATGTCTGATTTGACAGATAATTAGTTTTATCCTTCCGCTGAACGAATATGGTTGTGTATACGCTTGAACAACGCTGGGAAATATTGCGACATTACTTTGAAAATCATGGTAATGTTGTATAATGTGTGCGAAAATTGCGTACGGATTTTGGAAGAAGAGAAGCACCGTAATCTCCGTAGCTCGGAGCTGCGATTTGACACCGTTGGACGGGTGCCGTCCAAGATAAGTGTTACGCCAACAAGCCAGAGACAATTGACGCTTTAGAGGACAATATTCGTGAAGCTATTGGTGAAATACAGCTGCACACAATCGATAATGTGCTTAAAAATTGGACCGATCGTGAAGGCTACTGCATGGCCAGCCGAGGCAGCCATTTGAATGAAATTATTTTCCATTATTAACCGGAAGGATTGTACTTTCAAATAAAAACAGAAATTTGAGAAAATATTGAGTAGTTTTTTTTTATAGCATTTTCAAAAAAAAAAAGTTATTTGGCTAACCCTTTAATTTTTTACATACGAGAGCCTATGTTTAATATTTTGTGTCTGTTAAATAAGTTTTGGATGGGAAAGTTACTATTGACGTTATACCCAGTTATGATAGCAATTTTGAAGCAAAATGTTTATGTTTTGACATGTCTTTGTTATTTTAGTTTTTTTATATATACAAACAAGTTTTTTTTTTGAAATATTAAACAAATTTATGTATCAATTAAATAATTTTATTTTGATTTTTAAAGTGAGCTATCATATTAGTTGAGATCCTTATATACTATTAACAAAACTCTTAAAAGTTAATTCGACGATTTTTTTTCACAAAAGTGTCAATGATTTTGTCAGGTTCAACCTTTTCTCGATACACTGATGCAAGAGCTAGAGCACCAAGTCTAGCTTCACCCATAGAATTCCTTAAATATGTTTTCACTCTTTTTAGGGTGGAAAAACTTCTCCGCGGATGCAGTTTGTAACAGGAATTACTATCAGTAAATGTAAAAACATGTAAACGTTTGGAAAAAGCTCCTTGTTGCAATCTTGAATAGCATCTAGCGGATTGATGGTATTTCTGTTTTATTTTTCCAGCAGTGTTTCCATAGATCAATTTCAGTTAATATAACATTAGTTTGATCTTTTAAATCAATTTTAAAAAATTCTATAATTGTATTAAATTCTTTTGATGGGGCATTAACGACTTGACTTGGTACAATGTTTTATAAATTCTTAACAACACTTTCATGCCCAGTAAATCTATCTTTCATACTTGTTATAACTTCTTCTAAATGGGAATTAACAACACTGCTCTATAGTAATCCTTTGGGTCAGCTGCTTGTAAATTTGATCGGTAATTCTGTGTTCCAACGCGTCTTGGTAGTTGTGGCTCAATACCATACGCCGTTACCATATTAATGGTCTCAGTGTAAATTAAAAAGAATTCTTCTTCGGCATTTGTTCGCATTGTGCTTAACATGTCAATTACTACATGGATGTGATCGTAC